>SNQJ01S0036277.1:64948-74975 GCA_010110895.2 Picea sitchensis
CAGCCTTTTTATCCAACTTACTCCTATTTTCCTTTGGAACATGTACATAAGCATCACAACCAAACACTCTAAGATGTTGAAGAGAGGGTTTCTTTCTAGACCATACCTTGTGTGGATTTTTATCATCCAACGCTGATGAAGGTGATCGATTGACCAGGTAACATGATGTACCCACTGCCTCTGCCCAGAATTCTTGTCCTAACCCGACACCGCTGAGCATGCTCCTTTCTTTTTCCATCAGTGTCATGTTCATCCTTTCTACAACTCCATTCTGCTGAGGAGTCTATGGAGTAGTCTTCTACCTTGCTATACCACACTTCTTACAGAATTCTTCGAATTCATTTCTGCAGAATTCTCCACCATCATTTGTTCTCAATACCTTTATTTTCTTCTCTGTCTGATTTTCTACCAGAGCCTTAAACTCTTTAAATTTATCAAATACCTCATATTTCTTTCTAAGAAAATAAATCCATGTGTTCCTTGAAAAATCATCTATGAATGAAACATAATACACAGATTTACCTAGGGATGGAATAGGAACGGGTCCAAACACATCACTGTGTATCAACTCTAAGATCCCCTTTGCTCTTGTAGCACCAGATGGGAATATTACTCGATTCTTTTTACCATATATGCAATGTTCATAGAAATCAAAATCTAGAGTGCAATTAGAAATACCTTCAACCATACCTTTACCATGTAGTGTTTGAAGGCCCTTTTCTCCAATATGCCCTAGTCTTTGATGCCATAGCATGGTCTTCTTTTCTGGGACAATATTGGTCTTGTCTCCTTCATTTCTCTACTTAGGGACAACATAACTGTTACACCCATTAGTACAAGTGCTTCCCAACAACTTGTACAGAGTTCCACACCGAGCTCCCCTCATCAACACCATTGCTCCTCGTACCATCTTGGAACTGTTCTTTCCAAATATAGTATCCACTCCTGCATCATCCAACTTGCTTACAGATATTAGGCTCCTAGCAAGTTTTGGAATGTGCAGAACCCCAGGGAGAGTTCTAATCCTTCCATCTTTTAGCAACATCTTAACCCTTCCACGTCCCATGATTTTGGTTGTCGAGTCATCTCCTAGGAATACATCACCACCATCATATTTTTCATATTCAGAGAACCACTCCCTGTGAGGATTCATATGGTATGATGCACCTGATTCGATCAACCATACATCACAGTCTGCATGTGTACAAGTAGATGCCAGGTAAACATCACCTCCTTCTTCAGTGGAGGTTTTCGCCTCTATGGAAGAGGTACTATTAGATCCCTTTGGTTTTTCAACCTTCGTAGACTTGCAATCATTCTTATAATGTCCTATTTTACCACACTTCCAACATTTCCTCAAAGATTTTCCTGGAGACTTAGATCTACCTGTAGATTTAGGTCTCCCCCCTAAAGGCTTACCAGGATTCCTATCTTCGGTACAACCTCTTACAAATAAAACATTTGTGCTATGACTATCCATGCTTTTCCACCTCATCTCTTCAAATAACAAGGATGAAACTACATCCTCATACTTCAATGTAGATTGAGTGGTAATACCAATTACTACAACCAGATTATCCCAAGATTCTGGAAAAGAACATAACAAAGTAATGCACTTATCTTCTTCTATAATCATAATATTAACAGAGACAAGTTGACTTACCAGAGTATTAAAGGCATTTAGATGTTCTGTCATAGAATCTCCATCTTCCATCCTAAGATGATACAGCTTCTTTCGAAGAAACAACTTGTTTACCAGGGGCTTTGATTGATACAAATTCCCTAACTTATCCCATAGTTCCTTCGTTATAGATTCTCTCGAGACATTCAACAACACCAAATCTGCCAGGCAGAGTCGAATAATACTCCTTGCTCTTCTGTCCAACTTCTCCCAATCTTCCTTCGACATACCAGTAGGTGGTGTACTAGTAGGTTGTGTACCAATAGCATGTGTTCTAGTAGATGGTGTACCAGTAGGTTGTGTACCAGGATCCACAACGATCCATTGTTCTTTGTCTACAAGAAGGTCCTCCATCTTGAGCTTCCATAGGTCAAAGTTTTTACCATTGTAATTCTCTATCTCGAGTCTAGAAGAGCTCGTCGTTCCTCTTTCTACACTCGAACAACCACTGCAAAATCTCCCACTAAACCCAGGTTTATCATAGACCCAAGATAAATTTGATCTATCAAGACTGAGCCAAACGCTCAACAACAAAGGCGTCCCTCTAAAGCAAAAAATGAGCTCTGATACCACATGTAAGTTTTAAACCTGTGAAGTAAAGCAATGCATATAGATTCTTAAGCAAAACAGAATTAATGAATGGCTCATACACATAGTACACAGAGATTTTATACCAAAAACCCTCAATCGGGAAAACCTTTCTTATATTCATATATCAAATTTCACCATTCACCATACAATATATACAATGTTTTTAGGTATTCCGTAGATACAAAAACCCTAATCCCTTAATCCAGGATTAATTTAGTAAACCGCTAAAAATAGCAAAAACTGCCCAAAAAGAAATAAATTTCGGGGCGCTGCCCTGAACGCTGCGTGTAACCAGGGGGGGGCATACCTTCCCCCCCCCTAGGAAAGCACCCAACGCACATGAAACAAAGAGCACTACTAGAGGGATTGTCAGACGCAGCTTTCGAATCTGACGTGCCTACACACACACATGCAAAGAATATAACACATACCCAACATTCTGCAGCTACCAAAACTCTAATCCCTTAATCTGGGATTAATTTAGAAAAACCAATAAAAAAAAAAAATGCTAAAATAGAAAAAATTGCCCAAAAAACAATTTGGGGCACTGTGTGGGAACCCCCTAGGAAAGCGCCCGACGCACACGACACAAATATCGAAGGCGGGTATCGTCAGACGCAATCGTCAAATATGATGCACCCCCCCACACACATGCAAATACTATACCACCTACGCAACAGTCTCCCACTTGTTGTTCTCTTTTCCTACATGAGGTCATAGGATTACATAGTCAATAATCCAAGGAAATAATGCCCATTGTTTCTCTACACCAGGAAAAATTCTTGGAGCTCACCGAATTTTCAATGAATCTGCAACATTCTTCAAAGTACCAACCTTCTTGAGAAACATGTTCATGTCTTCAACCATGTCTCTCACAAAGTGATATTGAACATCAATATTCTTTGTCTTTGAATGACAAGTTGGTTTCTTTTCCAGTAAGATTGCACTCTAGCTGTCAAAATATAACCTAACTACTTTTTGTACCAACCCAATACCCGAACACAATCTTTGTAACCATACTACCTCCTTGCATGCATGAGTGGCTGCCATGTATTCAACTTCTATAGTTGAAAGTGCCACTACAACCTGTGTTTTTCTCATCCAACTGATTGCTCCTCCAAATAGGTTAAAAACATACCCACTTGTAGATCTTATGCGATTTAGATCTCCAGCCTAGTCTGTATCAACAAACCCATGTATGTCCAACACTTTGTCCAATATTGGTCTTCCTTGGTAGCACAATCCATAGCTATAAGTATCACGTAAATACCTGAAAACCCTCTTTACTGTTGTCCAATGCTTCTTCCTTGGTTTTGACATATATCTACTCAAAACTCCCACTGCATGTGATATGTCTGGTCTAGTACATACCATTGCATACATCAAACTTCCAACTGTACTAGCATATGGAACATGGGACATGTCCTTTTCCTATTCATGTGTCTTGGGACACTTATCTGCAAATAACTTTACACCTGTAGGAATAAGAACCTTAACCGGTTTACTTTCCTGCATATTAAAACTCTACAATATTGTCTCAACATATTTTCTCTGATTCAACCAGAGTTTCCTATTTGTACGATCTCTTTTAATCTCCATTCCCAAACTGAATTTAGAAACACCAAGATCCTTCATGTCAAATTTGGAGGATAGTTGCGATTTCACCTCCTTGATAACATCCATGTTATTTCCTACAACAACATGTCATCGACATACAACACTACATAAATGAAGTGATTATCAACCTACTTGGAATATACATAGTGATCAACCTTGCTTCTCACAAATCCCATTCCAAGGATGTATGTGTCAAACTTTTGGTACCACATCCTAGGTGATTGCTTTAAACCATATAGCGACTTCTTTAGCTTGCAAACTAGCTCTTTCTCTCCCTTCATTGCAAATCCTTCTGGCAGCTTCATGTAGATTTTTTCTTCCAGATCCCCATGTAGGAATGTTGTCTTCACATCCATCTGTTCCATTTCAAAATCAAAAGAAACAACAATGGATAAAAAAAATCTAATAGAAGTTAACTTGGCAACATGAGAAAAAATTTCACCATAGTCAATTCCCTCTACCTAGGAATAATATTTTTCTACTAACCGATCTTTGTATTTCTCCACTTTTCCTTCTGCATTTAACTTCATCTTAAACACACATTTATTGTCAATGGCCTTTCTTCTAATTGGAAACTCAACTAGATCACATGCCTCATTCTTATCCAAGGAATCCATCTCTTCAACCATGGCCTTCTTCCATAGTTTAGTATCCTATGAATTCACTTCTTCCCTGATAGTTATGGGATCATCATCACTAATAGATAAAGAAAAATTAGCACGAAAATCAGGTGGACTATTCCTTTCTAGTTTCCTTCTTTCCCTCATTGATATCTTCAATACTGGAGTATGAGGTTTGTCTTCTTCTGATTCATCTTCTTTCGTTGATTTAGATTTTTATTCATCCAACTCAAACTCTATTTTCTCAGGTTCTTCTTTCCTTTGTAGGAATTCTTGTTTCGGAACATCTTTAACTTCTCTAAAAACAACATTCTGACTATAAACAATCTTCTTACTTTATGGGCCAAAAATTATAACCTTTCATATCATCTTTATAACCAATAAAGATGCACTTTTCATCTTTATTATCCATCTTACTCCTATTTTCCTTTGGAACATGTACATAAGCATCACAACCAAACACTCTAAGATGTTCAAGAGAGGGTTTCTTACCAGTCCATACTTCATGCTGAGTTTTATCCATCAATGCTAATGCGGGTGATATATTTACCAAGTAACATGCAGTACCCATTGCATCTACCCATAATTTGTGTCCTAACCCGATACCATTGAGCATGCTCCTTTTTTTTTCATCAACATATTGTTCATCCTTTCTACAACCCCATTCTGTTGAGGTGTGTATGGAGTATTCTTTTTCCTGGCTATACCGTACTTCTTACAGAACTCTTCGAATTCATTCCCACAAAACTCTCCACCATTATCTATCCTCAACACCTTTATTTTCTTCTCTGTTTGATTTTCTACCAGAGCCTTAAACTCTTTAAATTTATCAAATACCTCATATTTATTTCTAAGAAAATAAATACATGTGGTCCTTGAGAATTAATCTATGAATAAAACATAATGCACAAATTTACCTAGACATGGAAAATGCACAAGTCCAAACACATCACTGTGTATCAACTCTAAGATCCCCTTTTCTCTTGTAGCACCAGATGGGAATATTACTCGGTTCTATTTGCCATATATGAAATATTCACAGAAATCAAAATCTAGGGTGCAATTAGACATACCTTCAACCATATCTTTACCATGTAGTGTTCGAAGGATCTTTTCCCCAATATGTCCTAGGCTTTGATGCCATAGCATGGTATTATTTCTAGGGATAGTATGGATCTTATATTTTTTATTTCTCTACTCAAAGACAATAGAACTATTACACCCACCAGTATAAGTTCTTCCCAACAACTTGTATAGAGTTCCACATCGAACTCCCCTCATCAACACCATTGCTACTCTAACCATCTTGCAAGTGCCCTTTCCCAATAAAGTATCCACACATGCATCATCCAACTTACTACTAGATATTAGGCTCCTGGATAGATCTGGAATGTGCATAACTCCAAGGAGAGTTCTAAACCTTCCATATTTTAGCAATAGCTTAACCCTTCCACGTCCAATGATTTTGGTTGTCAACTCATCTCCTAGGAAGATATCATCACCATCATACTTTTCATATTCACTGAACCACTCCCTGTGAGGAGTCATATGAAATGTTGCACCTGAGTCGATCAAACATACATCACGATATGCATGTGTACCTGTAGATTCCAAGTAAACATCACCTCCTTCTTTTGTGGAGATTTTTTCCTCTGGAAGAGGAATCATAAAATCCCTTTGCTTTATCAACTTTCTTAGACCTGTAATATTTCTTATAATTCTCATCTTTACCACATTTCCATCATTTCCTCAAATATTTTCCTGGGGATTTAGATCTACCTTTATATTTATATCTTGCCCCCCCCCCAAAAAGACTTAATTGTATTCATATCTTTAGGATGACCTCTTACAAACAAATCATTTCTGCTATGACTATACATGTTTTTCCACCTCATCTCTTTCTAACAAGGATGAAACCACATCCTCATACTTCAATGCATATTGAGTAGTACTACCAATTGCTACAATCGGATTATCCCAGGAGTTTGACAAAGAATATAACAAAGTAATACACTTATCTTCTTCTGCAAGTGTAATATTAACATATCCAAGTTGACTTACCATAGTACTAAAGGAATTTAGATGTTATGTCACAAAAAATCCATCTTCCATCCTAAGATGATACAACTTCTTTCGAAGAAACAACTTGTTTACCAGGGACTTTGACTGATACAAATTCCCCAACTTTTCCCATAGTTACTTGGTTGTAGATTCTCTTGACACGTTCAATAAAACGAAATCATCTAGGCAGAATCAAATCGTACTCATTTCTCTTATATCCAACTTCTCCCAATATTCTTGCGACATACAAGTAGATTGAGTATTAGTAGTTTGTGTACCAGTAGTTTGTCTACTAGTATTTTGTGTACCTATAGGATGTGCACCAATAGGTCATGTACCAGGATCCAAGCAATCCATTGTTCTTTGTCTACAAGAAGGTCCTGCATCTTGAGCTTCCATAGCTCAATTTTTTTACCATTGAATTTCTCAATCTCGATTCTAGAACTGCTCGCCATTCTCTTTCAACACACAAATCACCACTACAAAGCTCCCACTGAACCCAGGTTTATCACATACCCAAGATAAACTTGATCTATCAATATCAATCCAAACCCTCAGCAATAAAGGTGTCCCCCTGAAGCCAAAAACGTGCTCTGACACCATATGTAAGTTTTAAACCTATGAAGTAAAGCAATGCATATAGATTCTAAGAAAAATAAATTAATCAATGGCTCACACATATAGTACACAAAGATTTATGTTGGAAACCCTTAACCAAGAGAAAACCATCCTTCCTTACTGTCACACTTCTCAACTCTTCATTGTATTAATGTCACCATTTACAATACAATATATACACAATATTTTAGGTATTCTGCAACTACCAAAACCTTAATCCCTTAATCTGGGATTAATTTAGAAAATCGCTAAAAATAGAAAAAACGCTAAAATAGCAAAAACCACCCAAAAAAAAAATTTGGGGCGTTGCATGAACCCTTGTTGGCTTCGGGATACTGCTCGGTGTCGAACGCTCCATGTAACCAGGGGGGGAAATCCTGCCCCCCCTTAGGACACCCCTAGGAAAGCGCCCGAGACACATGACACAACGAAGGAAGGAGGGGATCATCAGATGCAGCCATCAAATCTAACACACCCCCAGACACATGCAAAGAATATAACACCTACCCAACAAAATGAAAAGAAATGGATAAGTACTAATTTGAAATTGATTATGGAAAGAAGGATAAAGAATGAGGATGAAGAATTTTTAGATTTCTTAGAAGATTTATTAAGATAACGAGTAAATATAAATAAAAAATTATGAAAATAAATGGATAAGTATTAATTTGAAATTGATTATAGAAGGAAGGATAAAGGATGAGGATGAAGAGACTAAAGGATGAGGATACAGGAGGTGGATGAGGATTTTTTAGATTTTTTAAAAGATTTATTAAGACCTTAGAGGACCTTGGAAGGAGATACGATAAAATTGCAAACACTTGTGAAATCCATAGCTATGTGGAGATTAGGACAAGTACTAAAGGCGGTAGTGGTAGATCTATCAAACTAACTACATCATAAGTAAAGGCATTGTTTGGGAAGGATAATGGAAAACTCATGAATAAGGCATTTCTTAATGACCCCGCCATGCTTGAATAACTCATCCTCATCTCCCCTAGTAGATGGTATCGAAGTAGTGAATGAAACCAAAATCCATGCACCAAAGGATCTTCTCTTCTTAAACAATCTATCTCAAAGTAGTAGGGATAATTTTGGAAACTCTAAGGAGGACCTAGCCTAGATTGGAGAATTGGAAGGGAATGTAGGGTATGAATCTAGTTATTAAGGAATTATAGTTGTAGAGTCTATAGTGAAGGAGATTTCTTCAAATAAGGTTAATATTGGGAAGAAAGGTAAAAAATGCATTAAAATTCAAAAATCAAGTCAAAATTGGTTGTTGGCGAGGACATAAGGATGAACTAGGTCGTGCAATTGGAAAATAAAGCACTGATAAGGTGTTTTTTTGGTAGGAAATTCTTAGAAACAAATTCAAGGGAAGATGTAATTGGAGTGGACACCATTGGTAGGTTATATCCTAGAGTTCCATCTCCTTGTAAGGGGATGGATACCCTTCTTTTTTAAATTATAAGAGGATGAATCCATGATACTAGACTCGAGATGGACATGGGGATTCACTTTGTTTTTTTTGAAATGATGGACCACCTGTTTTGATCCCTGGATGGAGAAATCTACAAACTAGTCAATATGGATTCAAATGTTGGGATTGTATTCAATGTTCTAGTCTATGGATATATTCAAAGCCATAGAGAATAACCTAGGAACCTTATTGGAGGAGAATGAAAGTTTTTTTTTTTTTTTTTAATGAGTGAACAGTAGCCCACATTTTAGTGGAGGTAGACCTGAAGGAGGGACTCGTAAAAGATATCAAAATTAAATAGGTAATATGTACAAACCATAGAATATGTGGGCATAATTTTTTGATGCTTAAGAAGACATATCAATGGCCATCTAGCCAGTGATTATGTATTCAAAATGGCCATTGATTATGTATTCAAATTCACCAAAAAGTTTTGGATGAGAAAAAACTATGGGAATATGGGCCATGAGGGAGAAAAATCAAACTCCTAAACTAGGGTTTGCGAGGGAAGTTATAAAATATAAAGGAGAATGAAATTTTGAAAATAAAAGAGAACCCTATTGTTGTTGAGGACAATGAGGAAGTAGGCTCTAAGAAGAAATACTCAATAGAAAGAGGAACGTAAGGGATGAACACTAATAATCTCAAGCCTAAGGAAACTTGGACATATACATGCATGTAAGTTAGTCAACCTTAGCATTCTCCGGGTAAGTCTAAAATCTCTCCTATATCATCTATAAATTTTTAATTGGATCCCAAAACCATATTCAAAATTCAACCATTTGTATTTTGAGACCCTAAATATCCTCCTCCTATATAATTCAAGAAAGGGAAGACAAGAAGAGAGGGGATGGGTCAGTTCCAATATTTTTTGAGAAACCCTAGGGGGGCAATTCCTATGAATGGGGGATCATATAGGGATATGGTGAACAAGGAAAATATTTGGGGGATGGAACCTTTTAACTCTCCCAATGATCTTGAGGACCCTATAAGCTTAGAGAAATATAGATATCCATTGATATCTAGAAAACCTATTATGGATTTAAATGAATTAGGTTTTGAAGGAGGTTTAAGCATGGATGTGACAAAGGAAGGAACCAATTTAGGGAGGATACTTATTTATTTTGGAACAAATAATAGAACTAGAGGAGAGTGTTAGCAAGATGCATTTTTATAAAGGTACAATTATTTGGAATCTAAGTATGATGCCCTGATTAATGCCATCGAGGGAATTAAGATGGAAGAAAAGGGGAATGATGCAGAGGAATTGTAGGATGTTCACCGAGGCATAGAAGCTATTGAAGAGGAACCAAAGGAAACAAACTAAGTCAGGGAAGTAGGTGGCACCCAAAGCACTCC
>SNQJ01S0036277.1:79599-100049 GCA_010110895.2 Picea sitchensis
TATATATATATATATATATATATATATATATATATATATATATATATATAATCTTGTAGTTAGCAATAATAAATTAATCATAGAGATTCTAACTTAAACATTTATTGACCCACTAAAACTCATTTAGAGCTCATGAAATATAGGTCTAGTGGTATGATCCCCTTGGTTGAAGAGGTTTTCTACATTCCAACAAAATGCCCCGAAAATGTTGGCCTAAGAAATAGTTACAATAGTCTAAACTTTGATTTCATAACAATATGAAACATCCCAATTACAACTTATCTAGAACTCATTCTAACATCCATAAAAATTAATATCAAACTAAAAATAATGAAACATCCCAAGGAAAATGACACAAGATATTTATACTGGGAGAATCCAGAACTAAGGAAAAGAATCACTCTTCAATAATAAATACAAAAGTTATTTCATACATTTCAATATCTTCATAGTCCTCTAGCCTCCTTCATAATATCACAACATATCTACTTCATATATATCCTTAGATTTTATTTTTTCCTTTATATCAAAAGTTTATCTCAACTCTTATATTTAATACACCCATATATGTCTATCCGTATTCTCTATTTATATTCTCTAATTGCTTGCCTTAGTCATTCTGATGACTAGGCAAGCCTCTCTTGGGGATTGTCTTGATCTACTATTAAAGGTTTCTTTCCCATAGTTAGGGACTTTTACCACCAACAAAGTTGATGCATTGATTTGTTGAGGGAGCAACCTATCTATGACATGCAAATTTTTGAACTACCATCATGAACCATATTTGTAACCTTTAATGTCATATAACAAAGGTTCGGTTAATTAATCATTTGGATATGAAGGTGACTGTAGTGGACCGAATATATGATTAAGGTTCACTTAAACCAATTTGTATTGTGGGACATGTGTTAAGCCCCTTTGTTGGTGAAAGGAAATCAATTCCTCTAGGTCAAATACCTTTCGTCACACACCTATACATAAGAGCTCTACACTTATTGCGGTTTGAACCTAGGCCATTTACATTGTTATGCCTCATCCCAACCACTAAACCACAACCCACCATGAATCATCCACCACGTCTTTGAAATTTTATGGATCAAGATAGAAGAAAAGTGAATAATAATACAAAGATTTTTTTAGATACAAACAATACACACTTCACTTACATTGAACCATAAAACCATAAAATGTACCTCATTTTTGTATATACAATGAGCAAAAGATTATTTGTTAAATACCTTTAAATGAAATACAAAATTTTGATTTAAAATTCCAAATAAATTGATAATTGAAAAGTTCTAACTATTTTTTCTCTCCAGATTATTGAAGGGTTATGAAAGGAACAAAAAAAATTATGTTTTAAAATCCCAAGTGGACTCATAAGTGAAAAGTTCTTTTTTTTAAGGAGATTTATTGAAGTTTATAAGAGTACCATTTGAGTTAAATGTGAAAGGGAAAAGAGGAATTATTAATGAGGGTTGTTATCATTTAAAATAGAATGTTTTGATGATTTGAAAGTTGATGAGTTCTTTTTTATAATTTTAAAAATTGATTAATAATATATTAAAATTTAAGAAAAATATTAAAGAGAAAGATATTATTATTTTTATTTTTATTTTTATGATTTTGACAAATTATATTAATGTGACAAATTAATTGTAAATTTCTAAATCAAATATATGGACTTCAATATAATTACAATATGATTATAAATTAATGTGGATTTCAATTTTTTTTTTTCATTTTAGTTTGTTAGTGTTACTTTATATTACACATCTGTAAAGTGCACCTCATTTTTTTTGATACAATCATTATCTTAAACAATATTGAGAATCGATTCATAGTCATAAAGGAATATGTTTACTCATTGCTATTTCTTGATAAACAAAATGCACATACACATTTTAGTCGTCTACCTTAACACTCTAATAAGGCTCTACAAGTAACTCCTACAACTCTACATACTCTCTATATTAACTATCCAATCCATCTCTAATGATTGTCATTACATTTATTCTATAATAACTCATTATTTGAAACCTCTTGCAACACTTCAATGTCTCTATGTTGTCTTTGATTCTTCTTCCAAATTTTCAACCTCCTTGTGTGCCTTATATATGCTCTCATTACTTTTTATTCCCTTGCATAGCCTTTTGTCTTCCATTCACATATTCACTTTGTCATATGCATTCATCATGCTTCTTATGTGCATATTTTTTTTTATCTTGCTCTCATTTTACTTTTATCTTACTTATCTCTATTGTACATTTTCCTCTCACCATCCTAGGTTAGGTTTACATATTGCACTTTTATGCTTAGAAATATCTTAAATGTGTAATTAGCACCTTATTAGAATGAGATTTATTTACTTAAAATTTTGTTTATAAAATTTTAGTAATCCAATGTACTTTTTATATTACTTGCTTTCATTAGTAAACAATAAAATAAAAGCCTATTAAAATTTATTACCAATTTAGAAGTTGTTTAAAAAATCTAATACCTATTAAAATTTATTACCAATTTAGAAGTTGTTTAAAAAATCTAATATCACAATGCATTTATTAGTAAACAATAAACACTTATTAAACTTTTCCAATTTAAAAATGAGTATTAAAAAGTATGTAATGAATACTTTTTATAATGAAAATTTATTTAAGATTTCGTTTATAAATATCTCAATAATTAAATATATCTTTCATATCATCTCTTTCAAAAACAAGATGAGATGGAAACAAATACAAGTCCCTGCCAACAGACGAAGTTAATTTCACAAGATCCTTAAAGCCGTTCTTCTCAATTTTGATGCATATTCAGAAGAATCAGAAAAAATTATATTATAGCCCTGTAGATTCTCCTCACACATAAATCAAATTAACCTTCAAAGTCTCTTCACATTATTCATTGGGCCGAGTCAATTATGGAAACTACGAAACAATCAATCCATAATCATTGGATCTAATGTATACACAATCACTGTAATAAAATGGTTTCATTGTTCATTACCTACAATGTGGTTAGTCTTATCTAATATGAATCAATGGAGATAACACTTCTTATAAGAATTGTAACTATAACAGAGTAACGTAACATAGTATGAGTTAATCTAAGCTTTATCAGTAATGACTACTCAACAGTTTAAACACAGCTTAAACAAAAACAAGTAGAGTTATTATGGATATTAGCTTAGTTCTTATAGCTTATATGACTCATATTAGTACAAGGCAAAGAAAGTATGTATAACACATTTCGTAGTAAGCTCTTCCTTATCTAACATATATGGTATTACTAGTGGTTATAATGAGATAGCATGTAACTCCAATATATCATGTCATTGAATATGGAACTAGTTTTATTCCACTGTTTATAGATGAGTATACATCAAGCATAACCATAACGGCTTGTAACATCATATTAGAGCTTATCACTAATCTTCAACTGTTCTGGTATCAAAGTTATTACAGAGTTTAGCATATTCATCAAGCTTAATGATGGTAATGTAACTGTTACTTATAGAGACCAATTTGTAGTGACATTCATCTATTCCCTTATATGAGAACAATGTAAATATGAGCCTAATCAATCATGGACTATATTACTAGCACAAGCTAAGAGTGTTTGTGTTACATTGTTTACATATGTTTATAGCACAAGCTAAGAGTGTTTGTGTTACATTGTTTACATATGTTTATATAGCATATTGCTTGAATACTATAGATACGTAATTATTATGGAAGCTTAATAGTACATTAGAATCAATACCATAACCTTATTGATATTTATATTGGTACTCGTAGCTCAACATGTAACCATAAGGAATCACATAACAACTTGGAATAGAGTGATATTCAACTCTTGTTTGAATATGTGTTGTAACTACATGTTCTTAAATCACAGTTTGTTAAGCTTATCATAGCTTACTGTGACCGATATTTATTTATCTCTTCGAAAAGGCCTACTAAACCCGTCTTCTTAATTTTTTTGATCATCTACCAGAGAGAGGAAAACAAGAAACTAAGCACTAGTTAACATAAAACAAAATCAAATATATGAAACACAAGTTGCTTAGTATTTCAAAAGATCCCGTTTGTTTCTGGACGAACAAGTTCGGATAGAGATACACATTTATTTTGTTGTAGATAAAGTATGCTTCTTTCTTACCTACTAGCCTAGACTGACTGTACTGCTTTCTCTTAGTGGTTGACTCGCCAAAAAATCCTTCCATTCCATTTCTACTTTAAGAAGGTGGTTTCTATCAATTGATTTCATGTAGGTGACCATTCCCTCTATTGATTTTGTCCATTCTTCTAGTCATGCAGTTTTAAGATTATGGTGGGAACCTCTCATGAATCCACTTAATGTAATTATTTCATTAAATGTAATATGATGAATAATACTTGTATTTCAACTAAATGTCCTTGCATAAGGATCAATTTTTTAGCAGCCTTGACCAAAATGTACTTAAACAGAATGTCTACTAACAACCACCCTTCTTTTTTATAGCTGACACCTTGGGGTAAGAGCCATACATGGATTAAAATGGGATATAGGGTCGTGTGCATGTCCATTGCTGACACCAAGATAGAAAAATTTTCTCGGCATCATTTCCTGACCTCAAATACATAGTTTAAAGGGCATGCCTTAATCCTCTCTGTTTCCAGGAGACAAATGTCATTTAACTTGAGAGGATAGCTTGGTATTCATAATTCTAGTACCACTCAAAACACTCTTATTAGCCTTTCATTTAATTTGAGAGGATTGTAGATTCTCCTTAAACATACTTCAACTTAACCTTCAAAGTCTCTTTTATGTTTGAAAATTTACTAGTAGACTATTCCTAGCAGCGACATTGGAGCAAACTATTCATAATAATAATATAATATAATCAAAGTTCACATCAAGCCCTAGCTTTTTGATGTGATTTATGAAATCATCCTCCATGTATCATGCATTCACAGACTCACATGTGCAAATCAGAAATCATGTTCCACCTGTTACATAATCAATATCTCTCATACAACGAGTGTCTCACCGGAGAAGACCTCACTACTTTGCCTACCTAAACTGGGCCGGATGCTGCTTGCTAGTGAGATTCAATCAACTGCATTTTGATATGCTTACTCCCAATGGAACGATGAAAGCAAACAAAGGTGAAGCCAAGACTATTAAATCATACGTGAAAGGGAAACCTGAGAAAGGAAAGGAAAGGAAAGCGTCTGATATGCAAGATATTTTGCAAGGGTCATGTCTTAAACGCTTAGCTAGCATACCATAGGTAGGAAATAGCTTAATCAATAGCATAATCAACTCATGTTGGAGGATATGGAACAAGATATGCTGCTAGCTAGCTTGTTGGCTTTGGATTTCTGGTGTAGCATGGCTAGCTTGGTGTTGGTCCTGACCATACTCATTTCTCACTGTAGCTTGCCTTATGCGCTCTGAGTGAGGGTTTCCATCGCTTGTTTGAAGGATTTTATTTCTCGAATGCCCTCCTAATTCTCTTCTCTTTTGAAACAAGGAGCTCTTTCATTAGGCCTTTTGGCTCTGTCCAGGTGTCGAGAAGAGAGAATTTCATTTTTGAAAATCTGATTTCACCTTTAAACGAGCCTGAGTGAAGATGATGGGGCCTCACCATGCTAGGCGATGATGCTATGTTGGTAGATTAGTCTATATTCTACTTCGATTTCAACTATAGAAGGTCGTAGAATTCATTGATTGATCGACTAAGGTACTATGCAAGACAATGCTAAAAACAAATTAGGGCACTATCCTACTACACACTGTTATTGTTAGGTTAGTTGAGGGCAGAGGCCCAAGTTGGATATACACAACAAATAACACATATACAATTTATATATATGGTTGTTTGTGTTGTGTGGTCTGAAGAATTCAACTCAACTGGTTAGTGGGTGTTTCTTATTGCATTGAGAATTCATAGCACAAGGATGGGCTTTTGGAGAAGCAGTTGTTGCATTGAGAGTTTGGATTGAGTTAGTGTATATTGTGAGTGATATTGAATTGTTTCATAGGATTTGAAGGAGAATGGTGACATAGAAACAGACAGAGGAAGCCATTATGAAAAATTATGGAGAAATGGACGTGGAAGGCAGAGATACACAAGATACAAGTGATGTAATCTCTATGAAGGGAGCCATTAAGAGGTGCACAAATCCAGTCCTACAATCTATAGTAAGTGTCTTGTGTTCTCCGTTTTGAGTCTGTATTGCTCCATTTTTTTGGTTATGTTTTCAGAGCTCAGTTATGAAAACTTCATGGAATTAGGAAGTATATGGATGTATATATATTCTACCCATCTGTGCATGTCCTTTGTTTAGACATATATTTGTAGTTCAGTTATATGGATGTTGTTAGATAGATATCCTGTGCTAGTCAAGACCTCTTCCAGGTCAAATATCCATGCCCAAAAACAACGGTATGGTTTTGATGGTTGGCAATCGATTGACCCGAGTGATGCAAATGAAATGGAGGGCCTCCATAAAGGAGGTGGGTGAAAAATATTTATTGAAGGTTGTGTGGCAGCTTCAACTTGAACCTAATACAACTAATTTCCTGGACTTTGCAGGTGCTGAAAGTGATCATAGAGCTCCATCGCCCCCAGAGATCAGCAGAGAGACATCGAACAACCAAGCTATATAAGGTACTTTAAAGCTTTACATTAGGCTTATTTTTTCCAATCTAGTTATATTTATTTTTTCTAATCTAGTTATATTTGTGAGTGGGTTTTGTTCAATATAGAAAAATTGTTCAGGGAAAATTGCACATATAAAGGGCCTTACCTTCGTGGAACGTGGAACTCTACCTTCTGGTTACAAAGAATACTACCTGCATATATGGTGGTCAGTTCATTGTTAAAATATGTTTTAGGCTGAACTAATTTATGGAATTTAACATTAACTAGTGTATGAAAAATTACAGGGAAAAATACAGGAAAAATTGAAGAGATAAAGAGATAAAGCTGGAACTCCGCCTTGAAACGTATGGTTATAGAGAATATGACCCAGATATTTTCCTTGGTTGCAGAGAATACGACCTTGGTTGCAATGAATACCAGGTAAGAAGAGCATGGTGAAAGGATAAGGTTGTTTTCATCTCGAGCATGCAACACATGGGCAACATGCCATAAGCTAGACACAGGAAACATGCCACAAGGTGGTAGCTCGAGGGCATTGCAATAAACATTGAAGAAAGCTTTAAGATTGAAAAATGGTTTAACATTTAATGCCAAGAAGTAATGCTAGACTTAGCTCCAACATTACTTGACTTTAACAACATTACTCATCAAATATACACTTGAAAGTGGTTTTAACCTAAGATATGGTCAGGGTGTGCCTTAGGAAGAGGCCAAATAAGGCCTCAAACTTAAAACTTATGCCTAAAATCTAAATGCAACTTGGAAATTTGCATTAAAATCTTAAAACTTTTGTTAAAGCGCTTGGTTTTCATGCCAAACTAATGCAAAGTGAAAAATCGATTACTATTAGTCCATGAAGCAGGACTAATAAGTAAATAATGAAAGCTTCACTAAATTTTTCTAATTTAGAAGTTGTGAAGTATCAAAGTTGTTGTGATAGCAACCTTTTTAGTTTAATATTAATTATATTAATAGTTTTGATATTTTATATGGTTAATCTTCTATAATGTGTAATAGTTATATTTATATAATGTTAAGAAAATAATTTTATATTAAATTTTGTTATAATTTAAATATTTTATGAAATTGATATTTTTCATTAGTTCAAAATAAGTTCAAAATAATGGAAAGAGAAATCAAAGATTTTGGTCTAAAATCAGACAACAATCATTTTGGATTGATTGAATTGCATATATCATTGGTTAACTTTTCCAAATCAATCAACTTACTGTAAAAGTAAGTAAAAGTATTAAATTGATTTTTATATTGAAAAAAATAATTTCAAGAATCCAAAATTGTAATAACATTCTTTAATCAATTTTGACAATTACATTTTCTATTAAACACTCATTTTGGATTGATTGAATTACATATATCATTTGTTAACTTTACCAAATCAACTCACTGTAAAAATATTCAAAAATATTAAATTGTTTTTTATAATGAAAAAAATAATTTCAAAAATCCAAAAATATTAAATTGTTTTTTATAATGAAAAAAATAATTTCAAAAATCCAAAATTGTAATAATATCCTTTAATCAATTTTGACAACCACATTTTCTATTGAAGCTCCTCAGCGAACTTCAAAAGTTTTTTCAATGAGATTCCATCTTTGTATTGGTTTGTCTGTGTGTACAGGAGGTTTTGAATTGTTTAGTTGCTTAAAAGGTTTTAATTAAAGTGCCGTGTTTTAATTTTATTGTAATCGTTTGTCTATATATGTTTTAATTAAATGTGATTTTAATGATTTATTTATATATATTAAAATGTTATTTAAAAATAATTTTAGATTTAAATTAAAATGAGAAAAGAACAAAATTTGATTTTAATGATTTATTTATATATATTAAAATGTTATTTAAAAATAGATTTAAATTTAAATTAAAATGAGAAAATAACAATATTTACCTATGTGTTATATGAAAAAGAACAAACAATATTTATCTATGTGCGCTATATGAAAAAGTGCGTTATATGAAAAGAACAAATAAAATTGCTTATTTAATCACATCACCATTCATTTAATCCCATATAAGATTTTAAGGAATATAATTTTTGTAAGTACCTTAAAAAAATTATTTATATTTTCATCTATCAACACTATTCATTCAATCCCATAATATTTTGTAAGATTTTAAGGAATATAATTTTTATAAGTAAATAAAAAAAATATTTATATTTTTATCTATCAACACCATTCATTCAATTCCATAATATTTTGTAAAATTTTAAGGAATATAATTTTTGTAAGTATATAAAAAAAATATTTATATTTTCATCTATCAACACCATTCATTCAATCCCATAATATTTTGTAAGATTTTAAAGAATATAATTTTTGTAAGTACATAAAAAAAATATTTATATTTTCATCTATCAACATCATTCATTCAATCCCATAATATTTTGTAAGATTTTAAGGAATATAATTTTTGTAAATAAATAAATAAAATATTTATATTTTCATCTATCAACACCATTCATTCAATCCCATAATATTTTGTAAAATTTTAAGGAATATAATTTTTGTAAGTATATAAAAAAAAATATTTATATTTTTATCTATCAACACCATTCATTCAATCCCATAATATTTTGTAAGATTTTAAGAAATAAAATTTTTACAAGTACATAAAAAAAAAATTATATTTTCATCTATCAACAAATAAAAAGATATTAAAATTATATAATTAAAAAAATATGAAAACTATATAATAGAAAAATATGAAAATTATATAATTAAAAAAATATAAAAATTATATAATTAAAAAAATATGAAAACTATATAATTAAAAGTAAAACTAATAAAATCAACTATGAACTCTCGTTATAATAATACCTAACCTTGGACAACCACTAATCCCTCACATCAAATATAACTATTGTGGGGTAGACAAGAGGTGGGAAAAGTCCAAAATGGTTTGACTAAAATGCATGTATTTTGCATTAATGGTCTTACCTCACAATCATGGAACACCCCTTATGAGAAGGCAACGTAGTTGAAAGTGTTAGATAAACGTCATAGATGTGATGGATGAACATTCTAGATGCTTCGGACTGTATGAGTCTATTACAAAGTCGAAATTTAATTATTTTTTCTTCTTCTAGATAATATAAATTTAATTTTTTTTATTTAGATAATGCATGATAACGTGCATGCTTCTTTGCACACACCTTACGATGATAAACAAAAGCAAAGTAAATACGTTTAACCTTTTGTCTTTTAGTAAAATATATATGTTTATTAAAATTAAGGACATATATTCTTAAATATATATATTTATTAAAATTAAGGACATATATTCTTAAATATATGTTTAAATGGAAATTAAAAAGTTTAAATATATATATTTAAGAATATATATGTTTATTAAAATTAAGGACATATATTCTTAAATATATATGTTTATTAAAAGTGAGACATATATTCTTTAATATATATGTTTATTAAGGCTAAGGACATATATTCTTTAATATATATGTTTATTAAAATTAAGGACATATATTCTTTTAATATATATATTTATTAAAATTAAGGACATATATTCTTAAATATATATGTTATTAAAATTAGATATATATTCTTTAATAAATTTATAAGATTAGGAATTTATAGAAGGTAAGGTATGTATACTTATATAAATTAAATAGTGAAATGGTTATTTAAAAACATTTCTTATCTTTTATTTTATAAATAAATATTATATATTATTATAATAATTATTTTGGGACTTATGGTTTTGGAGTATGTTTAAATTGTTTTTAATTGGTTAAAAGTATGATGATAACAAATAGTTAATATGTAAAATTATAACACCCTAGGTTTTGAACCCCATTTTTAAATAATGTATTATTTAAATGTTGAAGTCCAGTACCCAAACAATTATTAAAGGCAGGAGTGTTGTTGATTAAAGGTTGGTTATCATTGAGTGTCCAACCAACTTGAAGAAACCCACTTAACACAAAGAGTTTGGGTAATGGACCCAATAATGATTTTGATGTAAGATGACTCATTATTGTCTTGCCATGGTTGATAATAAGTAGAATTGGATGAAATCCAAAGTGGTCTTTTTATGGTGAAATCCCTCACGGGGATATGCTTTGTGGTTGAGTTATCTTATTAGTATGGTTAGAGAACCCATATGTAATTGTGGAATAATGAGATGAAGGACAATTTGTCCGGGTAAGAAGCTGCTCCTAGATGGATAGTGCTTGTCATTCCATTTCCGGTGGTATGTGGAATGCATAATTCCCTCCACAGGTTAGAGAGTTATGGCCATGAGAGTTGGAGGCCCAGTTTGGGTAATGGACACAAGATTGTTTGATGGATAGCAGTATGAGTTATGATATATTTTTTAGATAATACTGCACACAGCCTTCTATATGGATAGTACATGTCATTCCATTTAGGTAGGTATGGCGTAGGAGCGTCACTTAACTCCTCATGGTTTGAGGAGTTATGGCCTTACGAAATAGGAGGACCCTCATATAATAAATCTATAAGCCCCCAAAGGTCAAAGTAGTCAAAGTGGTTAGAAATTTTTAAGAGGTAAATATTAAAAAGTGAAAGAGTAATGAGTGTATTATGAATTCAAAGTGAATACAAAATAAGAGTGTTCCAATAATAAGTTTAATGGTGAGAATTAGAAATTAGGTTCAGCCCTAAGAGAATAAGGAAGAGTAGAGTTAGAGTGGCCTAGAGATGTTTAAAGGAAGCTGCTTGGAGTATAAAATAGAGAGACAAGACTACTCTCATTTTTTAATTACACTTGAGCATATTGAATGTCTATGGGTATGCAGAGGTAAACAGGATATCTAAAGAGCAGAATTTTGAGGGAAGGTAAAATGCTTGAAGGCCGAAATGCAAGAAGGATAAATTCTTTTGATGCTTTCTAAGGTATGCTATTTCTAGGTCATCTCCTGCATTTTACTACTCTTTTTCTATAATGATTAGGATAGTGAAATTTATATGTCATTGAGAAAACATATTCAAGTATCCGTGGTAAAAAATTCATCTTGTGGGTCATTGTATTTTTTGGGTTACACTCCATGGAAATAAGGTTTGTGTGTCTAGTCCCGAAACTAGTGTAAAACAAGTGTTTAGGGTAAAAATCTCATAACACAAGCACATAAGATCCCAGCAAATTGTGAGACAAAATGTTTTGTTTATGGTACAGTCTGTAGTATATTGTGTAATGAACTTCTTATCAATTCCATGGAAACATTCTAAGATGCAGAGACACATCTACAAAATTAAGCTCTCTCAGGAATAAGCCATAATTCAGCAAGGTATGCCATTTTTACTTCTACTCTTTCCCTTCGATAGGTTCCAAGTAGTGACACTTGGATGAATTACATAAAATACATTTATGGGGCATTGTGTGCTCAGTTAGATCCTTTTATACATTACAATTTTTAGAGATTATGATTACTTCAAGTTAAGGTTGTTGACTAATCCAAAACTAGGCATGTAAAGAGACTAAAAGAAAAGTTTGATGAAAATGTTAAGCTCTTGTTGTTATTTGAATTTAAGGAAGTTTCGAGATGTGATCATATACACAGGGTCTATTATAGAGCTACAAATTAACAGATTTAGATGATGGAATTGATGAGGGCTTTTGGTTTTGGTACATGTTGAGTACATGGGTTGAGACAAGTAGTTGATGAGTTGACACACATACATGAGGTGTATAGTTAGTGATGTTGTTACCTATTGATGAGTCATAGTTGATGAGTAAGTTATACATGGTGTTGTACCATATACTTTGTACATGGTTGGATGCACTTGTTGTAAATTACAGGTTTGATTCACAGTTATTTATGGGTTGGTGCATAGTTGATGCATAGTTTAAGATACATGTCCATAATTTTATAGGTTGATTAAAGGTTGATGTATGGTTGATGCATGGATTCCAGTTTATTGGCACAATTTTGTGATATATTTCCACAGTGTGGAGTTGGCAGTGGTTCCATAGTCTACTTCTACTTGAGGGTGTGAGGGCCGGAACAGGACATGTGGTTGTATACCTTAGGTTTTGTAGCTAGAGAACATAGGGTTGTAGCCTCATACAGTTGTAGCTAAATTGGGAGTTGGAGCTTCCCTTAGTTTTTAGCTTGAGAAACTAGGGGTTGGGAGCCTCCTTCTAAGATTCTTGTTGGAAAACAAAAGGAAGTTGGTGCTTCCAATAAATGTAATTCTTCAAGACATATAAGAAAAACATTCCATGGTTTCTCCCCAATTTGGGTTTCCACGTAAAAACAACTGTGTACTTTGTATGTGTATGTTTGTTGTTTATTCATTGCTTATTTACTCTTTAGTTTTTGGATGATAATGCTTCTTTGATATTACACTTGGATTATATGATTAAAAGCCAATTTAAAATTCTATATTCTTGATTCCCCCCCCTCTGATGTGAAATCCAACTGGTACAATATCGAGAAGCCGGGTTCCTTGACTCCCAGTTGCTTAACTGACAGTAGATCACATAGGTATCAACTCGTATAAAAATTGACTACCATAGTTTGATGGACATAAGTATACTTTTGGAGCATAAGGATGAAACCATATATACATGCACATGGATTTCAAGTTTGGCAATCATTTGCTTAAGATGGATACATAGAACCTTGAGTTCTACCCAACAAATTGACAAAGTAATAAAAACTTCAGTGAGAATAATTAAAAGCCACAAATTCACTTTTGAATGGTCTCAGTGATCTGATGTCCTGAAATTTGCACATTGGAAATCCACTAAAGATATTTGGGACAAGCTTTAAAATACTTATGAAGGAGATACAAAACTCAAAGAAACAAAGCTTAAAACTTAAATAGGTCAGTTCGAACAACTAAAATGAAGGAAGATGAATATACCACAGCCTACTTCTTACGATTCGGTGAAACAGTGAATGAAATCATAGGATTGGGAGAAATTGAAGAATCTTTATTATTTCAAAAGATACTAAAGATCATTCTATGAGATTCAACCCTAAGATATCAACACTAGAAGAAAAGATCCCGGTTGGACTCAATAAGCATAAGACCCAGTATGGAATCTTCACATATGAAATGAGGCCAGTGAGGAAAATCTGATCATAAAATAAGAAACCTTCTAGAGCATCAAAAGATCTGAAAAAAAAAGAAAAAGGAACAGAAGAATACTTGTTGACTGATGGCCTGGAGAAAGATGATAGAAGAAGTAAGCCAACCCAGTCAAAAAACAAATTAAAGGGAACCAATGGTAGGTATAGAAGGGTAGCTCCCTTTAATTTTGTTTTAATTGTGATGGTATTGGTCATTTTGCTAACAAATATCCTCATAGGAAAAATAAAAGAAACAAATGATGAAAGTTACTCAAAGGAAAACAAACATATATAGGCAAAGGAACTACAAAGAAAGTTTTCAAGAAAAGCTTATACACAAAACAAGACATCTCATCAGAGATGAGAGATGCAAGAGTGGGTGACAATATAGGTACAGGAAGAGTTCTATTCATGTGAGTAAAAGAGACTGACAAAGAAGACTCCGAAGAAAGATATGAAGGCAGAAAAACAAAGTAGCTCAGAAGAAATTGAGAAAGAAATTAGAAGAGAGAGATTCTTCATCAGTAAAATTAATATGTGTGCCATAAGAGATAAAGAGAAAAAGAAGAAAAACAGGAAACTACAGGCAGAACTATAGACAATAAAGAAGACACCGAGGAACTAGAACAAATGATCAAAATTGAAGGTTCAAATAGAAGAGAAGATAAAAGAATTGAAAAAGCACACAAAGAACAACTAAAAGAAAGGACAATATCATTAGAAACTTGGAAGAAGAGGTTGTAACACTAAATATTCAAAGAAAAATATCTTTTGAGAACCGGGCTCCGGTCCATCCATTCCTTCCATGTCCATTCCATTCCATCCATCCATCCATCCGGTCCATCCATTCCATCCATCCATCCATTCCATCCATCCATCCGTCCACTTTCCTCCATTCCATCCATTCCATTCCATTCCTTCCATTCCATTCCTTCCGGTCCATCCCCATTCCATCCCCATTCCATCCATCCATTCCATCCATCCATTCCATCCATTCCTCCATCCATCCGTCCATTCCATCCATTCCATCCATCCTTCCATTCCATCCATTCCTCCATTCCATCCATCCATCCATCCATTCCATCCATTCCATTCCTCCATCCTTCCATCCATTTCCATTCCATTCCCCATTCCATCCATCCATTCCATCCATCCATCCTCCTTCCTCCATTCCATTCCTTATCAGTCCATCCGTCCGTCCTTCCTTCCATTCATCCATTCCGATCCATTCCATCCATCCATTCCTCCATTCCATCCGTCCATCCATCCTCCATCCATTCCGTCCATTCCTTCCATTCCGTCCTTCCATCCGTCCATTCCATGGAGCATGAGTGATATGATTTAGTGTTGCATCAAAATTAATTTCCATCAATGTCAAAGGGAGAGATTGTTGTATTAAAGGTTGGTTGTCATTGATGTCAGCCCTTGAAGAAATCCCAATAACTTATAAGGTTTGGGTAATGGACCCAATATTTTTTGATATAATGTCTTGTCATGGTTGATAAGAAGTGATAAGAATGGATGCACTCAAAGTGGTCCCCTCCCATGGGTAGCCACCTCCACGGGAAGGCGGCACAGTAAGAGAACATGCTTAATTGTGGAATAATCAGGTGAAGGACAATGTTGTGAATTGAAGTATCCTATAATAGGATAGTGTTTTCATCCATTTCTGTTGGTATTTGGAATTTCACATAATTCCTCATTGTTAGAAAGTTATGGCCATGAAGTTGGAGACGGTTTGGGTAATGGACCCAAAGTTGTTTGATGTAAGGATAATGATATGAATTATGATATATTTTGGATAATACTATTCTATATGGATAGTACATGTGTCATTCCATTTCGGTGGTATGTGGAGCGTCACATAAATCCTCCCGGTTTGAGGTTAGCAAAGCCTTACAAAGTTGGAGGACCCTCATATGTCGTCTAGAAGCCCCAAAAGGTCAAAGTAGTCAAAAGTGGTTTAAAATTTTAAAAGGTAAATAATAAAATAAAATGAAAAAAAAAAAAAAAAAAAAAAAAAAAAAAAAAAAAAAATTTATTTCAATAATAAATTTAATGGAGAATTAGAAATTAGGTTCAACCTAAAAGAGCTAAAGTGGGGCCAAGTGACCCACAGGCAGTGTTTTGAAGGAAGCTACTTGGAGAGTATAAATAGAGGCCAAGAAACTTCTCTCATTTTAATCATACATGAGAATATTGAATATCTATAGATTCAGGGGTAACCAAGGATATCTAGCCCGGTCGAGGAAGGTGAAGAAAGAATGCCCGGAAATGCAAGGAAGGATAAATTCTTTTAGTAGGCTTTTCTAAAGATTATATTATTCTGGGTCATCTCACCATTTTAGCTATAACTTTTTTATATAATGATTGGTGTGAAATTTCTATGAAATTGAGAAAAATATCCAAGACACAGTGTAAAAATTAAGCTTGTGGGTCATTGTATTTTTGGGAGTTACACTCCATTGAAAATAGAAAGAAATAGGGTTTTGTGGCTAGTCTTGAAACTAGTCAAAGAAACAGAGTGTTCGGGTCAAAATGTCATAACCTCTTCATAACATATCCAAATTTTTTTTTTTTTTTTTTTTTTTTTTTTTTTTTTTTTTTTTTTTAGTATTTTTTTTAATAGTTTGAGATCAATTCAACAAATATTAAAATTGGCTGGGGGCATGCTCTACAAGATGGCTCTCTAGAATAAGCAGGGAATTATAAGGTGTATGCCATTTTTGCTATAAAATCCTTTTCTGAGAGGTTAAAAGTAGTAACACTGGAGGAATTGCATATAACATACTGAAGAACATTGTGTGTCAGGTTCATATCTTTATACCTGTCTGTGAGTCACAAAGTCATGGTTACTTCAAGTTAGGGTTGTTATTAATCCAAACAAGGCATGTGGGGACTAAAGAAAAGTTTGATGAAAATGGTAGTATCTTGTTGGTGAAGTTAAGAAGGTTTGTAGGAATGTGACCATACACACGAGGTCTATTACAGAGTCACAAAACATATTTGGATGAAGTGAAATTGATGAGGGCTTTTAGTTTGAAATTATATGTTGAGTACATGGTTCAGAGACAAAGTAGTTGATGAGTTGGCACATACACACTTAGAGGTGTATAGTTGATGATGTTGGTACATATTGATGATTCATAGTTGATAAATAGTCGATACATGATTGACCCTATATTGTTTGTAGTTGGATGCACTTGTTTATAGTCTGAGGAGTTGATTCTGAGTTATTTGGTATAGGTTGGGTGCATGGATTTGAGTGCACTTGTCTATATTTCTGAGGTTGATTCTGAGGTTGAGGTACATGTTGGTACATGATTCTAGAATTTGATACAGGTTTACAGTGGTATATCTCGGAATGATAGTGTGACAGTTTCATCATTTCTACTTCTACTTTGTAGGAGGTGGTGAGGGCAGGGCAAGGGCAGTGGGTTGTAGCCACCTTGATTATAGCTTAAAATGGAACATAGGGGAGTTATAGCCTCTACAGTTTATGAAGGCAGGAGGTGGGAAGTTGGACCTTCCCTCAGAGATTTGTAACTGTGAGAAACTAGAAGTTTGGAGAGTCCTTCGATTCATGACTTGGCTCAAGGAGGTTGTTGCTTCCAATGATATAATTCTTCAAGACATATAAGAAAAAACATTACGTGGTTTCTCTAGATTTAGGGTTTTCCAATAAAACAACTGGTGTGCCCCTATGTATGTATGTTTGTTCATTTTTGTTTCATTTGCTTATATATTAATGTATTTATTGGTGATAATTACTTCATTGTCCACTGTACTTGGATTATATGGTTAAAAATGATTAAAATTTAAACTATTCTTGGTCCCCCCCTCTCAGTAATCCAACAAGTGTGCCCAAGACATGTAATGTTTTATCATTATTAATAATAAATACATGGTTGTTTACTAGACGGACAATATTAGAGTTATAGGGGGCTGAGATTCCACCCATGAGGGGGCTTGAGGTCTAAAGTGTTTTATTCCTATTCTAATTGCACCCTTTTTGTTTAGGGAGAGGTGATAATTAGGAATACTCAATTACCCTTTTGTTTGTGTAGATTTTAAAGATATAATTTTTTTGTAAGTACATAAAAAATGTTATATTTTTTTTTTTTTTTTTTTTTTTTTTTTTTTTTTTTTTTTTTTTTTTTTTTTTTAGTTTTTAATATTTTTTATGAAATAAATAAATAAAATATTTATATATTTCCATCCTATCAACACCATTCATTCAATCCCATAATATTTTGTAAAATTTTAAGGAATGTCATTTTAAATAAATTACATAAAAAAATGTTTATATTTTCATCCTATCAACACCATTCATTCAAAATCCATAATGTTGTAAGATTTTAAAAGAATATATAATTTTGTAGTAAATAAAAAAATATTTATGTTTTCATCTATCAGCACCATTCTTCCAATCCCATAATATTTTGTAAAATTTTTAAAAATATAAAGATTTTGTAGTATATAAAAAAATATTTATGTTTTAATCTATCAACACATAAATCATTCAATCCCATAATATTTTTGTAAAATTTTTAAGGAATATAATTTTTATGAAAGTATATAAAAAAATATTTATATTTTCATCTATCAACACCATTCATTTAATCCCATAATATTTTATAGATTTTAAGATATAATTTTTGTAAATACATAAAAAAATATTTTATATTTTTCATCTATCAACACCATTCATTCAATCCCATATATTTTTGTAAAGATTTTAAAGAATATAAGATATTTTTGTAATCAAATAAAAATATTTATATTTTTTTTTTTTTTTTTTTTTAAGAAATTTATAATATTTATTCGTTTAAAAATTCACATATTATTTTAATTACACTTTTAAAAAATGTTATATTTTTATCTATATTTACCATTCATTCGTCCCATAGTATTTTGTAAAATTTCAGAGATATAATTTTTTATGAAGTCAGATAATTTTTTTTGTATATTTCAAAATATCCAGCAAATAGAGAAGATGAAATTATATAATTAAAATGTAAGAAGCTATATAATGCAGAAAATAAAAGTATATAATTAAAAGAATATAAAAATTATATAATTAAAAATAAAAAAACTATATAAATTAAAGAAAGCTACTAAAATCAGCTATAGAGACTCTCGTTATAATGAAATGCCTAAACACGGACTGACCACTAATCCCTCACATCGATATAACTATTGTGGGGTGGAGCCAGGGGTAGGAAAAGAGTCCAAAATAGTTTGAGTTAAAGATGCATGTATTTTTGCATTAATGGTCTTACCTCACAATCATGGAACACTTATATGAGAGGCAATGGTGGAAAGTGTTAGATAAACATCATAGATGTGATGGATGAACATTCTAGATGCTTCGGACTGTAAGAGTCTATTACAAAGTTAATTTAATTATTTTTTCCTCTTCTAGATAAATATAAATTTAATTTTTTTATTTAAAAGTACTTATTAACGTGCATGCTTCTTTGCACACACCTTACGATGATAAACAAAAGCAAAGTAAATGCATTTAGCTTTTGTCTTTTTAGTAAAATGTATGGTTTTTAATGATTAAGAATATATGTTCTTTAATAGGTATTCATAATTTATAGGAGAATTAAAGGTAAATGTATGTATATAAATTAAATGGTGAAATGGTTGTTTAAAATATTTGTATCTTTTTATTTTATAAATAAATGTTATATATTATTATAAATAATTGTTTTAGGTTGTGGTTTTAAAATTATATTTTAGAATTGTTTCTAATTGGTTAAAAGTATGATGATGATCAATGAAAACTATATAATTAAAAGAAAAACTACTAAAAATCAACTATGAACTCTCGTTATAATAATACCTAACCTTGGACAACCACTAATCCCTCACATCAAATATAACTATTGTGGGGTAGACAAGAGGTGGGAAAAGTCCAAAATAGTTTGATTAAAATGCATGTATTTTGCATTAATGGTCTTACCTCACAATCATGGAACACCCCTTATGAGAAGGCAACGTAATTGAAAGTGTTAGATAAACGTCATAGATGTGATGGATGAACATTCTAGATGCTTCGGACTGTAAGAGTCTATTACAAAGTTGAAATTTAATTATTTTTTTCCTCTTCTAGATAATATAAATTTAATTTTTTTATTTAAAAGTACTTATTAACGTGCATGCTTCTTTGCACACACCTTACGATGATAAACAAAAGCAAAGTAAATACGTTTAACTTTTGTCTTTTAGTAAAATATATATGTTTATTAAAATTAAGAATATATATTCTTTAATAAGTTATAGATTGGAATTTATAGAAGGTAAGGTATGTATACTTATATAAATTAAATAGTGAAATGGTTATTTAAAAATATTTCTTATCTTTTATTTTATAAATAAATATTATATATTATTATAATAATTATTTTGGGATTTGTGGTTTTAGAGTATAATTTTAAATTGTTTCTAATTGGTTAAAAGTATGATGATGATCAATAGTTAATATGTAAAGTGTAACACTTCAGGTTTTGAACTCCCATTTTAAATAATGTATTGTTACAATGCTGAGAGGTCAGAGTGCCCAAACAATTATTAAAAGACCAGTGTTGTTGATTAAGGTTGGTTGTCATTGATGTCAACCCTTGAAGAAAGCCCCGCAACACAAAGGTTTGGGTAATGGACCCAATATTGTTTGATGTAAAGATGACTCATTATTGTCTTGTCATGGTTGAT
>SNQJ01S0036278.1:10988-65607 GCA_010110895.2 Picea sitchensis
GAAGCAAAGTATGTTTCTACTACGGAGTCTAGTAATAGATGATTTGGTTATAGAGATTTATGGAGGAATTGGGGAAGAAGAAGGAGAATAATAGGTTGCAATATGCCAGTGAGAGTGCCATTCATCTTTCAAAGAACCCAACCTTCCATTAAAATACTAAGCATATACAACTTAGGTACCATTTCATACGATCTGTCTTGGAAGATGGACATTTGAATTTTGAAAACATACATACTAGCCATAATCCTGCAAACATGTTAACAAAGGGAGTAACCAAGGAGAAACATAGTTCATGTTCATTTTCATTTGGTCTTCAAGATTGAATGTGAAGATGAGAATTTTGTTAGGTCCAAGGTGGAGTATATTCCAATAGGTATATGCACAATGGAGTTGTTATGATTAGTCTCCAAGTGGGAGATTGTTGATTGTGGAGCGTGATTATCTTCCCGATTCAGGGGTCTTTGTTTTCAACTATGTTTATAACCCATTAAGACTTTACACCCTGGAATAATGTACACTCCTCCACGTAGGGGAATGGAGAGGAGGGTTACCCCCTCTATGGGGTCCGGGGGTGAAGCCTGTGTAATAAAAATTGCCTTTTAAATGTATAGTGTAATTTCATTGTAAATATTGACCGTTCATTATAAGGTCGTAGATCTGACGGTAGAAGTTATGTTAGGGTTATTTTACCTAGAAGGAAACCCTCCTTTATGAGGGAGATGTATTGTGGCTATGCATCATTGYGAATATTGTATTCTGAGTGAGGAGACTATGAGATAAAGAAGAGGAAGTTACAACAGGTGTGTTGTAGGTTGTATCCCTTCATTTCCTGGATAATAATAAAGGAAGGACCTGGAAATTTCTCTAGTGGATGTAGCCCRCACTGGGTGAACCACGCATATCTATGTCTCTATTGTATTGTGTATCTTCTATGTTTTATTTCCGCATTTGTTTTATTTTATTGCTCARTGAGCCTGTTTTTATAAAAAAAACCAAGAAACAAATGTGTGACACAACTAAGGACACCTATCACTGTCATCTCAATAGATATCCCTCTCATTTTAGTGAAGAACAAGTCCCCCTCGTTTTAGTGAAGAACAAATCCAACATAAGGGAGGCTTCCCGGGTGACCCTAGGGGGGTTGTGAGGGGAGAAGCGGGGATCTAGAAGAACACCCCTATAGGTCAAGGTGATACTTTAGACTTGAGGAAAAAGTCTTTGGAGTTGGTGAATGGTTGTGAAGTTTGTGTACCTACAAAACAATGTTAGACAAACTAAAACAAGACAATAATATGATGATATAAACCTCAAAACCAATGGAGAATCAGCAAGAAACCTTTATGTCACAAAATTACAACAATAAAAAATGATATATCAACAAGATTAAATCTTATAACAGCTACAAATCAGACCATCAAAGTCAACATAAAATATTGGATAACAATGCTTGCAATAAGTAGACAATATTCCATTGTTTAAACCCAAACTTTGATGGCAATAAGGGGGTTGTAAGAGAGTGTTATCAATAGAGTTTGTAACAGCCCTATGGCTGTAGAAACGTTTTTCTATAGCAGAAATTTCTATCCACTAAAATAATCAAGTAAGCCACCCAAACAATAGCTCATAAATAGTAGATCATATATCACAACTTGCAAGTAAATTTCAGCGGTAAAAAGTTGGAAAAGAGTATGAAAGAGTGAGTTTGTTGCAACCCTATTTGTTGTAGCTTAATTTTTGTTACAAAAACTCAATCACTTGGAAAATCAAGATGTCCCTAGAGCACAATATATCTTAAAGCATGTCAAATTATGATCCAACCTTAAACAATTCAATCTCTTTAATTTCATGTTTACCAATGCAACGATATTCAATCTCCAATGAAATTAGTGCCTTATCTATTGGTTTATGGAGTCTATTGTTTTTAGCTAGGGTTTAAAAATATTCTAGGGGTGTAAACCCTCTTACTGCCTAAAGAACATAAACCATAGCAAGGTCTTTCTACAAGAGTGTACACCCTCTTACTCCTTGTAGCAACCCTTAAGCCTTTTGAATAACAATAAAAGAAAAATCCTTAATGGAGGGTGTATGCCCTTATACTCCTCCTAGGGTTTGATTAATAACCTTGAAATTAAGAAGAAAAACACAAGATTGCAGAAATTCCTTACCTATTTCAAGAGATAGAATGCAAAACGCTTACTTTATCAAGAAATTCCATCAAATTTCCAAGAACAAGCATCCAAGAGAAGTCACTATCCTTTATTCCACCAATAAACAAGTGTAGCATCCATTTTGCAGAATAGACAAGACATAGCGAATTTCCCAAAGAGGCTGAAATTTCAATCCAAGAGTATGTAATTCTCAAGTGATGAGTTATGAAAATGAAAAGGAGATGGCCTCTATTTATATGACGCCATCTAAATCAATTTTTCCACATAAAATTGTCAACAACAATTTAAAAGAGGGCCAAATCCCTTGATTTTCTCTTACAACTTGCAAATTTAAGAATTACATAAAGTGAAACCCCAAAAAGGGTGACATGAGTCCTAAAAGTGAGAAGTTGAGCCTCAAAATGCATATCGTATGGCCTACAAAGGCCATGTGCCAATMTCTCATGTGCTAGAGTGTCATGCATGAATCTTCTTCCTTTAAACCACATCACATCACCTATGGAACCAACAAGCCCACCAAAAACTAGCCTCCAAATGGCGTCAAGGGCTTTGAAAGTGACATCCTAGGCCTCCAAAGGCCAAYGTCCAGGCGCAAAGGGATATGATGCCATCCTTGAATGTTGTCAAAGTGAGTCCAAAGGAAACTTCCTCAATCATTTGCACACAAAGGCTTTGAGCAGCTCTTCCCAACTTGTGGGGTATGGTGTCCATCAAAGGGGATTTCAACCCCTCATGAAGGTCAAAATGGCACGATTCCCCCATAGATAGATTTCACCTAGAAAGGTCCTACAAAGACAAACAAGTACGCCCTCCAAGGGTCCACAAGTCACAAGTATCATGACAAGTAAGCCACATTTAATAAAAGAACCACCCAAACATGTGCATTAGATCCCCCCTTTTCAAACTAAATAAATGCTTAAAGACCTTATAAAATTTTCCAAATTTATGTATGGGATAATTGTCATGTTTCCATATTGGGTAAACCAATCCCCAAGTCAAGGAGTGTTTCCCAATAAGACCCTCTCTATGCCATGCAGTGGATATGAGGTAAATGGGGGTATGACTTTTGAGCATGCGGTTCTTGATATATCAAGGGCTCATATTATCTCATTTATGGGTGCCTTTGTGGAGTATGTGTTGCATACGTCATTTGCAATGCAACCTTTTTCCAAGCCCTTCTATTTTCCATTAATTTATTATGGTCTGAGCATTGAGTGTCATATGCAATGGAAAGTAAAGAGAACCACAATGCCAATTGAAGTTAGGAACACATTGAGTGCCATATGCACTAGAAATTAAAAGACACTGCAAAGGAATTCCACCAACAAGAGGGACATTTATTAATTACTTGTTTTCATTTTTAAAGGTCTTTCAGATTTTTTTATGGAGAATCATTTCATTTCTCTCAAGACCTTCAGGCGAGCATCTAGAGGGATAATTTATGGATTTTAATTTTTTCCAACTACAACACCTCTAGGCCTTTAGCCCCTTCTTCCCATGAAATGAGGTACAAGCCCTTCTTGGGGACAATAAGCCCAAAAACCCAAAAGATGAGGAAAGTAAAGGGAAGAGGTGTGGAGAGTGGTAAGTACGTGTGGGAATGGTACGATGATCCTTCAAGGAGACCCCTAGTAGAAACCCTTTCTTTGAGGGTGACCTACTTAATAGAAAATCATGTCAACCACCAAGGTGAAATAAGGGAAAACGTATAATGTCCAAGCAAATGTTTTCATAATCAAGAAAGGACCCTTTGCAACATGCTCAAATATTTTAATTATTAAAGTGACACTTATCATGAGACCAAAATTCTTACCTCATGAAACAAGACATGTTGTCCTCTATGGACCAAGTTAGTGTGGAAGACACTACTACATTGTTTATGATGAATGGTTTTGTGTGGAGGAGATGAGGGGCTCCATCTACTCAATGTGGGCTCAAATGGTCATATGGCTCTCAACACTCCATGTATTCAACCTGTGGGCCTCGAGACATCATCTCCTTAGTTACCCCTATCTTGGGTGGGGTAACAAGCTTCATAGATTATGATATGTTATTCTTAGGTGATAGACAATAATTATTTCGTTAGGAATATCGAGGGTACCCCCCCTCTGGCATGAGAATTGGATCAAATGCCTAGAGTGGCACAAAAAGGTGAATCCTGCACACTATTCCTTGGCATTTTCCCCCTTAGAGGGAGAGGGGAAAAACAATATTAATGTCCACGTTATTATCACTTTTCAACACTTCTACTTAACGACTAATTGTTGGGATTTCTTCTACAACCTAGGTGCTTTGCTCTAAAAAATTAGTGGTGGTAACATAGAACATGCAAAATGTGGTGAGGGGCTCAAATGGTGGCCCTATATCTGTTGGTGGAAAAGGCAGAAGCACTTCAACATTCTTAGTAATTCTTGCTTCAACCTCTACATTATTCAATTCTCACTTATACAATTCTTCTTGGTTATGTTTCCCATGGCACAATCTCAACCCTAAGGTTTGAGATGCTAAGAACTTCTCAACCATTGGAAGAGGGTTATAGAAATTTATCATCTTTGAGTAAAATTTGTGAGTCTCTAATTACAAAGACAATTTCTCTCTATGTATGCAATTGGAAATCTAATATCTCTCAATTTGTAGTGGTAACTTCAGGCATAGCTCTTTCTTGAAAAAATTTAAGGTTATTGATGTCTCATGCAATATGGCCTCGAAAGTTATCTCTTGGATAAGCACACATATAGGTGCATGCTTAGACAGTGGGTGCGGAGAAGTGGTTGGCAACCTAGGCCATATATCCTTGTGTAAATGTTCCTCTCCTTTAGGGACCATTCACCAATTTCTCTCAACACTTCAATAGACTCTAGAATGAAGCATGGGGATTTTCCACCATTTGAACTCTCATTCAATGAAGCCAATAAACAATTGAAAATCTTATCATACTACCATGTGTGTTTGGTGATCCACAGTCCTTGGAAATAAGCATGCGCAAATGTGATAAAAAGGCTTCCATGTGGGTTTGAACCCAAATAAATTTGAGTGTGCATGTACATAGTCCATGAGATACGATGCCATACAAAGTTTGGGTGCACCACCATGTGTAGGTGATTTAGCCTCTTGAATACATCATGTGAGATTACTAGAAATGAGGTCAGCACAATTAAATGTTATCCCATTCTTGAGAATCTCATTCATGATAGGCATTTAGCTTAACCAAATGTTCTTGGTGTCCAATATCTAAGAATATCATTAAGTATAGGTATCCATCTTAACCAAATGTTCTTAGTGTCTGTTAAGGAAAAGATATGAAATGATCTTACTCAAACATTTTCAGATCATGCTTGGCTAAAGCAAGATAGACAGGAATATCACCCTATGTTTATAGCCATCGAAATTGATATCCTAACTCATGAGTATTGTTTACAAGTGCTTAGGTTGTTTTTTTAATAAATAAAAGCTTGCTGAAAAAATCATTATTTATGTACTTTTCTGAACATATTAGATGTTGAAATAAATATAGAGACGAAATTAAAGACACCAAGTCAATAATCAAAATAGATGAGACATAAAGAAATCCTTTATTTCAATCTGATTCATCAAAGAATCGTTCTCTTTACAAAATTTCCTGAGGAAGTTTTGGACCAAAGTCAAACTTAGATGTCCCCGATGAAACATACAAAAGGACTTCTGATAGAAAATAAAAAACTGAACTTTAAAAGCTGGATCAACTTGCCACATATTGTTGTCCACTCGACCCTGCACAATATCCTTTGTCAGTCATGAAATCTAATTCACAAACATACAAGTCTACACAAACTATCAAAGATAGATCAACACCTCTGAAAAACAAGTGTCTAAATGATGTAATTCAGCCCTGAATCTTGTTGTCTACAATAAGACCCTTCTATCATAAAAAATAATTAGGCTTCTAATGAATTATGGAATGAATGAAAACTGAATTATCTCAACAAAAACTCAAAGAGAAAACCTTAGTATGCTTCTCCTTCTATTCTCCTCTTGTTCCTCCCTTTCCTTTTTCCTTTAAGCAAATTAGAATTGGTTGAAGTCGTTTAACTACTTCCTTATTTAAGTTAACTAAAAATCAACCAACTTTTTAGTTAAGGGGGAAAAGTAATAAATCATAATAAGGGTTTTTTAATAAATAATAACTAGTAGGTGGGACCCCTTGTGACTCCCTTTAGCTTTTAACAATCATAACACTACTAGTTAATCAAACAAAACATCCATCCTTGTGACTCCCATCATCACTTTCATATTTGACAATTTATCTCAATAATAATTGAAATTATTTCCAAACTATATTACCCATAAATCCAAAAATAGTGTGTTGTCCAAAATTTCAGAAGTCAATTGTTGTCAAAACTTAATGAATAAAAAAAACTTAAAAACCATATTTTCCACTCTAGGAGGCAATATTTCCCTTTTTGTTGTTGTCACCTTTTGATCTCTCTGAGTTTGCCTTAGCCTATGTGGAGCCTTTATGTTGGAAGATTGGTTGACGTCATTGATGTCAACCCTATTCATGGGTTTTGGACCGCAAGATTGATGAAGGTATTTGGACATGAAAAAAACTGCACATGCAGATACAACACCCATGGATGGATAGTATACATCATGTTGTTTCCGGTGGTATGTGGCACGTCACGTGGATCCTCATGGTTGAGGAGAAATGAATTTTTGAAGATGACAAAGTGAATTGAAGAGGAGAAAGGAATTTTGAAGATGACAAAGTGAATTGAAGAAGGAAGCATATGTAGGCCCCCGGTGATAATTTGAAGAAAGACTATAAAATAAGAAAGTGTCGCCGCCCTAATTTTAAAAAAGGAAGTGACATAATGGTTTAAGGATAATATGAAAGGTTTTAAATTGTAATTTTGATATCGATTCACCTCTCAAGAGATCAACAATTGTATCGTATAAAAGTTGCCTTCGCAATGCTTTGTAACTCACCGAAGGAAAATCCTGAGAAGGGGTGGATGACCATGAGCACATTTCAAATGGGATTCAAAATTTGATGGAATAAATTATGCATACCGGAGTGATAGAGTGAAAAAATTTTAACGGCTTGGAGTAGATATCTAAGTACTCTCAGTTTTAAATGGCTATGTAATCCAAAATTATGCTCCAACCGATCCAAATGTTAAGAATCTTATGAGTTGTAATTCAAAACCAGACATGTTATTCTAGCAAGATTGGCACCTGTAACCATTGCTAGCAAAGGGATGGGATGTAGCACTGCTAAAGAGGTAAAAGGGGGATAAATCAAGAATATCTATGAAGGTGATCCAAAAAGTTAAGCAAGTCAAGTCAACAACGACATAGAGCGGAATTTGAAAATTTGAAGATGAATGAAAAGGAAGATATTTTTCGCAACCTATCTTCTTAGAGTTGATGAAGTTAGTACTCATTAGAGGAATAGTGAAGAGATCATGAATCGTTGGTTATTGTACAAAAAAGTGTTGAGATCACTTCTCTGAAGTATGAAGATGTCTCATTGAAGAAACTATAGACTTGACCAAAAATGATAATGGATGAATTATATGGGACTCTTATGTCATATGAAATGAGAAAAGGTGTTAGAAAGCAATTCTAATAAACAATGAAGCAAGATTTAAACTATAAAGAAGCATAAAAGATATGATAACGACCTTTGATGGAAGAAAATAGCAAAATTTGTATATGTCTGCATATAAAGTAAGTGGAAGATACAAATGTAAGCCTCCTCTCAAATGCTTTAATTGTGGTGAATAGGACATATTGTTGAAAACTGTTACTATAAAAAGAGAAGTTCAATAATAAAAAAGATTCTACTCCCAAGGATGATGACATCTCCCTCGCATGAGAGCATTTGTGAAGAAGATAATGATGGAGGAGGAAATCCTCTTCATAGCCCAAGAAATCCAAGATGATGATCACAAGAATCTAAAGAAGAAGTAAGTCATTTGTAGAGAAGATTCAGATGAAGAAATCAACCATGATTCCTTTTGGGGATAAAAAGACAATGCAAAGAGTGAACAATAAGATGAGAATCTTGAAAAGTTGAAGCATGTTGAAACTTCTCTTTTTATAGAAAGCTTAGAAACACAAATATACTACTAAAAGGTGAATTGAGTAGTTGTAAAGAAGAGAATTACAATCTTGAAATACCATTAATAATAGCTTCTTGAAGGAACAATTAGGAAGATTATGAGAAATTGAAAAGAAGAATTGGATCACACAAAAAGGAGCTACTATTACAACAAAAAGTTGAAGAAGTTCAAAAAATCATCAAAATTAGATGAGATCCTTAGCAATCAACAAAGATCTCCCCAAACACAAGACACTAGGATACAAATGACAAATTTGAAGACAACGAACTAAGTGGGAAGGAAGCTGAAAATGATGAAACCAACACTCCAAAACAAGTTGAACAACAAGATAGGAAACTAGAATTGTATTAGAATGAGACATCAAGAAGATCCTCTCCCAATGTGCATGAAAGCAATCATTATGAACGAAATCCACAGAAGAATAGATCGTGAACTCAAATGGATTTGCACCCTACAAAGAAGATCACTTTGTTCCGTGCATCAAAATTCCTTTTCGACATTGTTATACTTTGTAGAAATTTTGGACATAAGGCAATCAATTGTAGAATTCATGAAAGGAATAACTATGCAAGCTTATAAGGAATGGTGGAAATAGTATATATGAAAATGTTTGTAGACTTTTCAACAGAAATTATAATCCATTTGAAACATTAATGGATCAAAATATTGTATGTTACAAGTAAAATAATCTTGGTCACAAAGCACCTAGATTTGAAGAGATGAAGGAAAGATAATAATATGCCAAATGTCCGGTGATACCAACTATAATATGGAAAAGGAAAGAAATTCCACACAATGAAAAATTGTCTAATAGCATTAGTCGCCAAAGAATGCAAAGAAGAAGATGAATGTTTCATAGATAGTGTGTGCCATCTCATATGACCCAAGATCAAAGAAAATCGCCACTGAAGAAAAGGGGTGAGTCGTTGCATTTGGAAATGAATTGTCTCTCAAAATACTTGGAAAAGGAATTGTAGCTTGGAAGTGAAAATGTAAAAGCGGTAAAAGTCCTATTATTGAATATTTGAAGCATAATCTCCTCGGGCTTTCAAAGAAATATGCGGGATCAAGGATACACCTTTATGTTTGACTCGAAAAAATGTAAAATCAAAGAAAATAACTCGTGAAGATTGGTTGCAACTGCAATAAGCATATACTCACACAACATATACATCCTAGATATGAAGAAGAGAGGAGAACATTTAATCCATACAAAAGGATTCCAAGGAAGAAAAGTCCTAAAGACCAAAAAATATGATGAAGTATTATTGAGTGCCATATGCTTTAGGGGGAGCAACCCTAAAGAAGAAGGTTACCTTTTGCCATTAAACCTAGGGGGAGAAGCCATACTCCTTTGCAATTGATATCAAAGGGGAGAGAAATTTGGATCATGATGATAGGGGAGCATGAAAGTGTTGCCATCAATGACAAAGGATATTGTTGGAAGATTGGTTGTTGGTATTGATGTCAACCCTAGTCATGGGTTTCCGACCGCAAGATTGATGAAGGTAAAAAACCCATGACTAGGGCTGAAATCAATGAAAACAAAAAAAAAAAAACACCCATGGATGGATAATATTAAGACTGCGTTGCTTCGTATGTGGCACGTTACGCGGATCCTCATGGTTGAGGGGAAATGAATCTTGAAGATGACAAAGTGAATTGAAGAAGGAAGTACATGCAGGCCCCAAGATAATTAAAGAAAAAGAATTACAAAATAAGAAAGTACCGCCGACCCTAATGTTAAAAAGGAAGTGAAATAAATGGTTTTGGCATAAGATGAAAAAGGGGTTTTAAATTGTACTTGATATTGATTCAACCCCCTCTCAAAGATCAACACTTTAGGCCTAATTTCACTAATAACATGAGAGAAATCATCTCTCAAATGCATGAAGGACACAGATTATCAAAGTGGATTTTGAGGGTGAGGAAGGCAACAATGTCTTCTTTCCTTTGTCAAGAGCATGGTGCGCCTCGGTTTTCAACCTTTTACCTGCAAGGGAAGACTGAACTGGTGAGTGAAAAGGTATATTGGACACTGATTTGATAGGGGAGGAGGTAAAGACAAGTTAGGCCAACTACGATGTATACAGACCGCTCTGTGAAGAATATCTTTCCATCCATCATTTCGGGAACCTCAGGTTGCAACAAGAAATGAGGGGGAACGAGAATAATAGAGGCATGTGGAGCTTGGAAGGGAGGCATTCCATGCCTAGGTTGGACCACTCATTTACCAATCCAATTAAAAAACCCAACATGAAATAGTTGGCCTAACTCCCCTTGCGAAGTCTATATCAAAGCAGATAGAGAATCTTGGCCTCTAGGCCCCCTTTCCACCACTCTTCCTCGGTTACTTTCGCCATGGCTACTTCCACTGAAAAAATCTCATCTCATGTATGCATAATTGACTAGTAAATAGTTTCATTAACAACCATACATAAACTCTCTTTAAAATATGAAATTAAAATCTTATTCAACAATCACATCAAATCCATGCAATCCAATCCCATACAAATTGTTTAATAGTTGTCAATGCTAGGGTGAAATAAAGGTTCTGGGATGTGATAGGATTGTATTGAGCGAAAAATGTTAAAATGCGGGGAAAAAAGAATCATGGTTACTACTCAAATACAACAAATAACTAAATCTAATTCTATAAAACCAAAAGAATATATCACTTTAATTCATCCCTACGATCCCTTACTGTCATAATACAAAACTTATCTTAACTGAATTAAATTTTAGGAACAGGAGTGGATAGTGAATATGGGAAGGTGAGGGAATTGTAATTAGCTTAAAATTCAGCAATGGTAGGGGAAAAGAGTGGATATTGTTTGAAAATCAATTAAGTAATCCATAAAAACATTTATGTAGTATTCATTGTTAACTATCTCAACATCAATTAAACAATTATTGTGTGCTAAAACCATTACTCAAGGCTAAAACTTTTTCACTGTCCCACATCCAATTTCCTTAAAAACTTTCAATTAACACAGTATTTAATTATACTCATAATCGTCATGAATTTCACTCATCTTGTTAAAATAATTTTGTTTCTTTCTCACTTACTTCCCTTTCATATTTAAAAAATCCAAGGAACACAGAATACTGCTTCAACTCTCCTCTATTCCATCATAAAACATCACTATTGCTCCATAATTTAATCAAATCAAACACAAACACGTAGATCCTTTAAAACATGCTCGATTCCATTCCTTCAACCAATTTTTAACAATTAAATTGCAATGAACCATACTACTAAAACTCCTCGCTCCCTCTCTGAGGAGGCAATAAAATGATACAACGCACAATATCCATAAATCATAAGCTAATAAGGATAACTGGGTTTCACAATTTTCAATACTCAAATTGCAATAACTCGATTGGAATTTAACACATAGTAACAAATAACCATCACTTCAATTTATACTACATTGTAGGAAACATACGCACTAACGATAACAAAAAGCAGCTATGGACTCTACATATTTAATTCCATTCTAATCAAACTACATAAAACAATTTAAGGACTCCATCGATTCAACTGTTATAATAAAAGAATGCAACGACTATACACCAATCATCATTTCTGATTACAACTTTGTAATCAACCCGATCAACAGAGATGATCCAATAATCAAAACCATTCTCAATGCTATTCCACCAACTCATGACAATCAACAAGATACCCAACAGGGTGTAACTGGTTCAATTTATCAAAATTGGGCTCTGAGTAATCAAGGGTCCGTTCAGTAAAACGAACATAGGGAGACTGGAGTCGAACCCTAACATCGGGTGAGATCCTCCGAGACCAATGGTGAACACATAGGGTATACCATCAATAGCTTTGCAGACAGGGTGATGGTTCACCATGTAGGAGAGACTATGAATAGAGGAAGAGGTTTCTCTCATCAAGCCAAGAATAATCGGTGAACACGTGAGGGGCATAACCTCGCTGGCTTCCACAAAATCAATACTGCCGATAGAAATGCAGAGCCTGTGTAATAAAGCAAGACTCTGGCATACATCTTACCTCATATAACTAATCCATGCGATGTCAATAACATAAACGAAAGCCCATGACCAAAGTGGAAAATTATGTAGTGAAGTCATGTGTCTAAATCATACAACACCCTATTAACACCAAATATGACTGGTGGTTACAAATACTGTGGAGGAGATGACCTCATCAAGTTCAAATGATGATAACCCTCCAAAAAAAAACCCTTAGAGACAACATAGAGCCATCATGTCTTCCTTCACATAGAATAGTTAATGAAATCACAATTTCAACCATCCAATTTTCCATTTTCAATTAATAAATACATAAAACAAAATCCATTCCAGAGAGTCATCTATGAGCTTCATATACTCTAAATCTCAAGAAAATAACAGACCAATACATCACTGGTTAACATTTCTTTCATAACTGTGAGCGAAGTCTCATGGGTGGGAAACATTGACCAGAACTAAATGGCCTTAAAATGCAGCTTGGTCGGAAAGCAGCCTCTTCCTTGACTAAATATCGAGCTAACCATAGCTTAAAATCAATAAAAATGAACAATAACCAAGCTAGAGTGACGTCCAAAGGGGAGAAGTATGGAGTGATGTGCAGTAAATGCGCCGGCTCCATCCTCCTTTCCTTCATTCAATTATGTAGTGTATATTTACAACCAAACATTATTTCATGCCATTAATACATGCATTGAAACTTGAATACATTGCTTTCCAAATGGGTCACCCGATCCATACTAACCATTAATCCAAACCATACTATAACATATATATCACATGAACCCATATAACTCAATAAAATCACATATCTACCTTCAACATTGCTAGTTAGGACTAGCATCAATTTCTTTAATTTCAAATGCACATAGTATAGTACAGCATAGCATAGCATAGTTTCATTTTCTTTGGATTTATTCCATATTGTTTTTGCCTCTTGTGATCACTAACATGTCTCTTGTGAAGGTGTAACATGACTAATCATGCAGCTTACAATAGCAATGTAATTCCAATGAACATAAGCAATTCATAACGTGGGATTTAGAGCTCAGAGTAATGAAATCAACACATAAAATCCATTATCCATATGCCATTATGTCGAAATAAAACCAATATTTCACTATCAATCATGTAGAACCCTCAGAAGCAACATCTAAACAACATCATAAAATGTGTAAAAGACTATCTATGATCCTCCAATCTACAAGGGGTCCCCACCTACTAGCATTATATATATCAATATCTTATAAATAATAGGCTTTTAGTAATACTTAATGTGCAAAAATCCTCATTGTGATTTTCTTTTATCATCAACTAGCTTACTTTACAGGGAAATTTGTTTTCAATAAATTTAGAACTCAGAATTCATTGTTTCGTAGACCAAAAACAACAAATCAAGAAGATATAACTAGAATTATTATTCAACAAAGGGAAGTGAGCGGATTTAATGGAAAAGACCAAGAATTTGGGAATAACTCAAGAAAAATATTAAGTATGAGTGTTAAGCCCTAATATCGCCTCCATTACCCCTTTAATTGGGGCATACGATTAGTAATGTTATTTTAATTATGCTCTATTTTAGGCCATTAGTTGTAATTATACCTCCTGGTCTCCTTACATTTTACCAAGGAGACATTTTCTATTTTGAATCATCTTGTACTTGAACATTTCATGGATAAAGGAGGTTGTCCCTCTAAGAGGCTGCTTCATATCTGTGTTCATCTCTTTTTACTACTGAGTACTTTTCCTCTCGAGGGATTTTCTATGCTATATTGGATATTTGGTTCTACCATGGTATAAGAGCTCAAGGTCTTGGGGGTTTCACCAAGCATCCGAGACACTCTTCACCTTTCACTATAACGCTTTTTCTAGAATGTTTCTAAGGAACGCATGGAGGAGTATTTTAGTAGACGGATAAAGTGGTAATGTTGGGTTCAAAATTCATCTCCTCGAGGCCTTATACTTTCAAGATACAACTCAGACAAGATAGGGTTTTGGAATCGGTCTCCGAACTCCAGTCATTGGGGAATTTTCTCTATAAAAACATTTCTGCAACTGCTCTAGATCCTTATTTGGAGGATATTTAAAGAAATTAGTAAGGCATATGTGGTAAAAATTTTAGCCTCTGGGTAATATAAATTTGGTAGATACACCCCTGTAAGATAGGGTATCCCACTAGGCCCCATTTCGACTAGTCCTCAAGACTTTGCGTTCCGTGTAAAACAATCATAACTTCTTCCTAGAGTATCCAAATTGTGTGGGACTGGTTGCATTGGATTTTGGACATCAGAGTATTTCTTTGATGTGAGTTTCAGAATTTTATGTCAATTATTTCCAGCAAGCACACTATACAAGTGAGATCTCCTGAAGGACAAAATCGCGTTGTGGGAAGCATCAGAATTCCACTTGGCAAGATCCAATTTTGATCAGACCCTATGGCACGCAAGGTGAGAAGAAATATCGAGAAATACATAAAGGAAAGTTTCATATCCAAAAGGGATGAAAGAAATAGAAGAACATTGTCTAAAGGCACCACCTCAAAATCAAGGTTCAAAAGTGATACTTCGCCAACATGCCACCTATAAAAGGGAACTCTACACCAAATAAGCCCCCAAGAAAACTTACTTGACTCTTGATGAAGGTGAAGAAATGTAGGGACATAAAATGAACTACAAAACAATATGGATTCAATGGAAGCTAAGTTGGATACTAAGATGGATTCAATGGAAGCTAAGTTGATGGATTCAATGCAGCTGTTGGATACTTCAAGATGGATGGTTTAAAAGGAGATCATGGAAGTATTGAAAAATTTTGTACTGCAGAAGACACCAAAGTGAAAATGCATCCCATGAAATCTCATGGATGAGGACACAAGGAAGGTGAATCAAGAATGGATAAACTCCAACTCTTTGGTTTGAAGACCAACCACGTCTTAAGATTGATATGAGGAAGTTTGATGGCAAGGACCCAATCACATGGATACTCAGAGGAGCAATTCTTTGATCTCCATAATGTGCAAATATACACAAAAGGTGCAAATGCAATAGCTTTATATTTAGAATCTAATAAATTTGTATGGTATCGATGGCCTTTTTCTCACAAATCACTGGCCACTGGACAATTTTCAATCAAGAAATGATAGTAGCACACTATGAGGATACCTCTTTGAATGCCAATTGATAAATCTCAAGCAAAAGGGTTCAGCCATCAACACATTGAGAACTTCCAAAGATTGAACATAAAGTTAACCGATATTCCGCATATTAATTTTGATTGGATGTATTCATAGGAATCTAAAGGATAACATTCAACATGAGGTTCGCTTCTTTGGGGAACCCAAATCATTGGAGAATGCATTTAAGGTGGAAAGAAATAAGTTGAAAAGTAAAAATATGGTTGACGCCTACTTGAAGGACCCAATCTCACATCTATAGGAGAGAACAATGATCCTTCTTCAAAACACCATTAACCCATAAGGTTGACACTTCAACAATTGGAGGAAAGAAAGAAAAGCAAAAAGGTTTTATTCTTTTAATTGTGATAGCAAGTACAAGAAGGGACATAAATGTGGTGATGGTGAGCATCTCTCCACGCTATCCAGCAAAATGCACGCCAACGAATTCAAATCACACGCTATGAGAGAGGTGCAGCCTCATTTAAATTTGAATTCAATGTAATTTAAATGTTTAAGCTATTGAGCCGTGAAGCCATGACTTTGTGCAGGTTGTAGATAAGAAAGGCCTTAAATGTTTGTATGGTCAGATCTAGATCTGATTCCTCGATTAGATAGCCCATTCCAATGCAATTGAATAGGGTATAGGTTGAGGAAGCGCTTGAAGATTCCCCGTAAAAGAGATTTCCGTGATCTCATTCTAAAGCCGAAGCTGAAGTTGAAGCTGAAGAAGTGGGTTGGGTGAGAATATGCCAGAGAGTAAGAGAAGAGCCAAGACCTTGTTACAGTCAAATGCGCTTCATGAACACCTTGTAAATACAGGCGCTTTCCATATTTAATACAAAGAGGATCTTTTTCCTGCATGACTCGCTGGAATGGATGTCCAGGAGTGCTATATTTATGATATAAACGTGTGCTGTAGATGTATGTTAGGCATTCGCAGGAGTTCCCTGATTTCTGCGGTTGAATGTCTTTGAGGCTTCAGCTAACTGAGGGTGATGAAACGCTGCGGTTCCGGGAGAAGTCGCAAGTATCGATGCACTTCCGGCCACCGCGGTGTTCCGCAGTGACGTGGCGGCGTACAGAAATGGAAATCAACAACTCAGAGGAAGACCTTCGAGGCTGGCCTTCGAATTCAAAGTGTACGTAGGTTGAGACAACTGCATGGCACTTCAAGTGGATTCCAGAAGCTCTTCCGCGGGCATTGAGCACAGCACAGCAGCAGCTTGGAGGAACTTCCTGCTGTGAGTTCGTGATGGCGACCGTAATCACTGGCGATTCTCGTGGAAGCTTTACGTGGGAATTTGGAGCAAAAGGGCGAGTACAAAGAGAAGACTTATGTTGAGAAGTTCGGAGAAGAACCAAAATCACCGAGGATTCTAAGAGCTCACGTAAGCATTGAGCAAGTGCATAGGTGCACAGAGGAGACAAAACTATTGAAGTTCGAAGACATCACTCTCCCAGAGGGCATTGACGGGCAGCATACAGGAGAAGAGAACTTTGAGTTCAAATTGCGCTGAAGAATCCATCGAGGGATTCTCGCAGGATTGTTGAACACCTCCAGCGCTTGAAGGTTGTTGGAGCAGAAGAAGGATAAGCTTAGGAGGGCGAGTGCTTTCATTTATAGATTCGGGCTGCAAGGAGTGTAGAGGCTAAAGAACTCTTTGGATAGTTCAAAGTTCCCAAAGCTTCAATGCTTATGCATCGAGAACTCAGTCGGAGTTCAGCGGAGACGGCGAAAGGTTGAGGCCTTTGGGTTTTTGAAATCTCTTCCAAGTCTGGGAAGGAGGCATGGCTCAAGAGGAGTAACTACAACCGGCCAAATCGGCCAGAGAGAAGAAGATCTGACTATTGGTTTTCACGCTCAGGGAAGGCCGTGGAGAAGTGCAATGGCGAGAAGATTGTGGACCGCCGATGTTCAAGCACAAAATCCCGCTACCATTGGATCGAGAGAATATGACGAAATAGTCTCTCGGAGTTAATGCAGGAGAAGTTAGATTCAGCCGGCCGTGATCTTGAGAGAAGATACCGCTATTGACTGTGACAGAGCCGTGATGAGGGTTACCATCACTTCATCCATCGTGCGATATCGAGTCTCAAGACAGAGATCAGAATTTCCATGGGGAATTACCCGAAACAAATCTCGTTAGTAGCATTAGTTAATAATGGTAGACATCAAGCATCGAATCGTGGATATCGACATCTCTGGACAAGAGATCGTGAAGTCCTAGGAAAACCCCACATGACTTGGTCATTCATTTCAGAGAGTTGTGTTTAAATCCTAAGAGAGTCGATATTCTGCGATCGTACCGAATTTAGGTCGCGGAAAGCTCCGGACATCACAAGTCTCAAAATCCGGGAGAGATCGGACTGGCCCATCAGCTGGATGAGCGGAGGAAATTGGTTTTTCTATCAGGGGGAAGTCCCGAAAAGGAGGTCAGTTTTATCGCAAGAAATCGGGAACATTTCATGAGTCCTATGGACATGTGATTTCACATTGAAATCCCAACCCCGATGAGGGATAAGATCAAGGCCACGGGATAGCTACTTAAGGACCAAGAGACAGCTTGAGGGCTACACGCGTGAAGGGCTGCTTTCAGATTTGAGGGATCGACAGTCCCGTGGGTAAATGTTTTTCATCATTTGAAAGCTCAAAACCCCATGAAGAGGGTATGGTCATGCTTCATAGGGAGGTCACGGGACTGCATTTAGCCCTGGAGTGGGCTAACGGAATTGAGCCATCTGGACTTCCAGCCAAAACCGAAGGAAGACATAAGGTTGTGGCTCTATGAGAGCGGCTGGTATGGACTCAGAGGCTATGACCGATGTGAGAGCCTGGTCTGGAGTCTGGTGAGATCAAGTGAAATGTGAGTTCTTATATCGAGGAAACCCCAACTCTAAAAACTCGAAGTTGTGGACAACCACGGTTAGAAAGTGGAAGATCATGCTGGGTGAATGAGAAGGACCCCAGGATCGGGTTTTTAGCATAGATTCCATTGGGAGTCCAAAGAGACAATTCCTGCCTCCTAAGAGGGGATTAGAACGACTCGAGAGTGGGTGAGAAAAGAGAAAGAGTTCATCTCTCACCAAGGCCATTTTAAGCGAAGAAAATTTCAGCCCCCAGTTACAGATTGTGAAGAGGAAGAAGCGAACAAGAACAAGAAACTCAAGGAAGGGAAATCGTAGAAGCCACTTCTTTCCTCAAGAGTTGGACTTTGCTAATATCGTGGTAAATTTAATACCGGAATTAGCACATCTCAAACCCTCAAGATCAAGGATACATCAAAAGAAAAATGTAATAGTCCTAATTGATTTTGAGGGTTTGAGGAGTACTAATTTCATTCACTATAAATGAGCTAAAGATCTCAATTCACGTAGGCTATCCAACGCCAGAAGTTTCAAGTAATGATTGTAGATGGAGGAACTATCAATTGTTCTTGAAAATTAAAATCCAATAAGATCAATCTTACCATGGGGAATATGTAATGAACAGTCAAATGATTTCTATAAGTACCCATGGGTAAGTATATGTTGTACTGGGAATCCAATGGTTGCAATCATTAGGAATGGAAGGGTTTTAATTTTCAAGAACTTTCATGAAATTTTCAGCTGAAGGAAATAAATTGAGTTAAGAGGGGTCACTGCTGCTGAAACCCGAAGGGGTGATAAGCTCCAATGGCATGACAAAAATTATTGAAAAGGGGGCAACAAGGCGTTATTGCACAACTATGCCTGTACTAGATGTTCAAACATCTAAGCCACTCTATTCCCTCAAGATCTCCAAATGATCATTGATAGCATTCCAAAGTATTTGAAGATATTCCTAAAGGTCTTCTGCACTAATTCGAAATCATGGATCAAGGAAATTCAATTCCACTGAGTGTTCCTCCTAACATCACATACGTATACCTTTACGCCCATAAGAGTGAAATTGGATGCGATGGTTGAGAAATGTTAGGAGGCTCTGCATTACTTGTACCTAGCCAAAGTTCCCACTACACTTTCACGTTGTAATGGTATTCAAGAAAGATAGCTCATGGCGATGTGTCCAGCATTTCATGTAGAGCTCAACAAGATCACTTTCATTTAAAGATAAGCTTCCCATTCCTTTTCGCCATTGCTGAATTGTTAGATTAGAACTACATGGAGCAATCTATTTCACAAAATTGATCTTTGTTTAGGGTATCATCGTGATCAATGAAGGAAGAAGATATCCCAAAAAACATTCAACTCAAGCAGAAGGCCATTATGAATTTTTATCATGCCTTTTGGCCTATTACAAATGCACTTCCACATTCCAAGGGTTGATGAATTCCATTTTCACACCCTTCCTTCAAAAATTTGTGTTAGTATTTTTGACATATTTAATTTATAGCAAGTCTTGGGAGGATCATGTGCTTACATGCTGATGTATGGGTGTGCTACAACTACTAGCTGAGCAAATAACTATATGCCACAAACCATCCAAAATGCTCTCTTTGGAGGAAGGAGGTAGAGATTGGGGTCATATTGTATCTCACATGAAGGTGTCACAGGACTCTAACAATATTAAGGCCATGATGGACTGGACGTGATTCCCAAAAACATTAAAGAATCTTGAGGATTTTTGGCTCACAAGCTACTACCAAGTAAGTTTGTTCGAAACTATGGTAGAATAGCAGTACATTTAACAACACTAACTAAAAAGGATGCATTTTCATGGACTCAGAGGCAACTAAATCTTTTGAAAAATTAAAGAGGTGATGTGTGCCTCATTTTGACCTACTTAGACTTCTAAGCAAAAACATTTATTGTGGAATGTGATGCCCTGAAATGGAATTGTGTTGTCCTAATGCAATAGAAGGCCCATGGATTTTGGAAAGCTCCATCACTCAAGGGAAAGAATTACACAAACCCATTTATGAGAAAGAAATGATGCAATACTACATGCATTGAAATTTCATGCCCCCTACCTAATAATAGGTAAGTACTTCAAGGTCAAAACAAATCATGAGAGTCTTAAATACTGGAACAAAGACTATCTCTAAGAACAACAAAAATGGGTGTAACCAAGATATTGTGCTATGATTTTGAAATTGTCTATAAAAAGGAAGCCAAATGTTGTGGAAGATGCACTCCTCAAGAAAGGATGAAGATGCTGAGGCCTTTCTATGTGCTATCACGATCATCCAACCCTATTGGATAATAGGAAGCAAGGGATGAATGAAGAATGGACAAAAAGTGTGGACTCTCATTGAAAGGTTGTAGCAGAATTCCACCGCATCGTGAGCACATATTTACATGGAATAATGATTCACTATGGTACAAAAGATCGCTTATATTTATGTAAGAAACTCTAACCCAAACAAAAAGGTACTATTGGAATTGCACACCTCTCCAAAGAGGAGGGCACCTGGATTTTAAAACCTACCATAGAGTCATAAGAATTTTTTGGGATGGCCTTTAAAACTTGGACATGTTCAAAGGTTTGTAAGGTAATGTTTGGTTTGCCAACAAAATAAGTGTGGTGGAAACAATTAAGACCCCAGGTCGCTTACAACCATTATCCATCCTGGGTCACACACGGGAGGAGGCTTCTGCGGATTTGAGATGAAGATCAGGATTAGTGATAACTAACACACCAGGATAGCATGAAGGATAGTCCCGATTTTCTGAGATCAGTCTGACAGACTGAGAGGAATAGGAGATTTGAGTCTGTTCACATATTTTGGAAGAATTGTTTTATAACACTTCCTTTCATACTTAAACAAAAAATGACACCATTTATGGTAACTTTATGGGATACTCAATTCTCCCTTCCATCACTTCTTCTCTAAAATAAAAATCTATGTTCAAGTAGTGGAATATCACATCGAATCAACAACAAGTTCTCAAATCTAAAAGGACAACCTTACCATGGCACAAAATCCATGAAACAACAAGCATCACATCGAGTGAAAGAAGTTTTGAAGTAGGGATTGGGTATTTTTAAGACTACAACCATACAAAATGATGTCCCTCACAAGCCAAGAAGGATAATAAATTATCACCAAAGTACTATGGCCCTTATAAGGTGCTTTATAAAAATATTATACTATGGTAATAATTGTCACCAAGATTCTTACCAGTAGGCACCCAGCTTTCTTTCCATGTTTCATGCTTAGATAGTTGCCATATATAGCAACAAGATCCTATTTCAAACGAGTATTGCCGTGAACTTGACGAGGAAGGAAAAATCTCATTGGAGCCTGAAGCCATCAACTTCAATGTGCAGAATCCGCCAACTAAGGAATAGATCCATTCCAAAGTATCTCATTAAAATGGAGGAACCATTTGCCTAAGATTCCACTTGGGGAAGATGAGTGTTTTGTTGCATATCCGTGAGTTACCCAAGCACTGGCGGACAACACTTGTCTCAAGGTGGGAGGCACAGCTTCATAATATTGGCTCTATTACCCCTAATTGGGGCATATTAGATTAGTAATGTTATTTTATTTATGTCGGCTTTAGGCCATTAGTTGTAATTATACCTCCTAGTCTCCTATATATACCAAGGAGACATTTTCATTTTGAATCATCTTGTACTTGAACATTTAAGTGGGGTAAAAGGAGGTTGTCCCCTCTAAGAGGCTTATTATCTGAAATTCTCTCTTTTTCAAGGCGTTGAGTACTTTTTCTGAGGATTTTCTATGCTATATTGATATTTGGTTCTTAACAATGAGGGGGTTTATCCCTGTATGCATAATCATTCAAGCAGAATGTGTTCTTTACTTCAAGGAGAAAAAATTATGGACTCTCTCTTTTAAATTCTCAAATGGATGAAGAAATGGAAAGCATAAGCGGGCGATAACCCATTTATTTATAAGACCGCAGTGAAAGAAGATAACAAATTCAATTATGCTTTTAGGGGGAACATCGTAACAGTTTTGTAAGCTTGATTGTTATTGACTAACAATATCTTGTAGGAGTTTCATTGTAGAAGAACTGATCCAACATCTTATTCTTGACCAAAATCAACTAAAAGATGAAAAATAAATAAAAATCATGACAAAATCAAGATTACAAAATTTACAACAACATAAATAAAATGACAGAAATGTAAAAGCAACAGAAAAATTATCAAGAAGGAAAGAAGAAATCAAACTACTGTAAAAGAAGAAATGAAAAACAATGGAGAAAAGAAATCAGGACTAGACTACTAATATACAAAAAATCCAAACGTTAAAACTTTTCAATTTGGTTCCACATAATGTTTCAAGTGAGAACCGTTAGTGTCGTAGGAGAATAATCACTCTTGTAAATCCTTTAGAATGTAAGAGTTAGTACCCAGGACAAAAGCGATTTTGAAAGGACCCAACCATAATTTTTGAAACTTTGAGACAATTGATAGTCCTTTAGAGTACATGATTAGATCATCAAGGTAAACATGAATGATTTTACCGTCAAATCGTCGAAAATTATTTGCATAGATATTTTGAAAGTGGTACTCATAATAGATAAGCCAGAAGGCTTACGTTCGTGAGTCAAGGTACCTCAATGAATAATAAGGGTGGTTTTTTATGCATCTTCCCTTTTCACCTTGATTTGATTGTAACTGGAAAAACCATCAAGTAAGGAAAACATTTGTGACCTTCCGACTTGCTACAAAATCATTTCTATGTTAGGGAGAGGAAATTGATCTTTCATACTAGCTCGATTTAATGCGTGAAAATCAACGCATAATCTGATCTGATCGGTTGTTTCCTGAACATGAACCAAATTGGAAACCCATTCAAAATACTTGACCGGAAAGATGATTCCATCCTTCAAGAGTTTTTCCAACTCCTTTCGAATAGTTTCTCCTAGTGCAGGGTTGATAGGTCTTTGTTTTTGCCTAACTAGTTTTATGCCTTCCTCATAAGACCAAGCAAAAACATCTTGAAATTCACCAAGTGTCTTGGAAAACTACATTTCCTCTTCATCACAATATTAGGCACCTATTTTAACATTCTTTGGAGACTTGGGTGTCCCAATGTTCAAGGATATGGTTTCACCCACCTTCCTTTCCTAATCCTCTTCTTTTTGTTTCTCTTTATTGCCTACATCACTCAATGAAAACGAACTCTCTAGAGGAGTCAAGCCTTTAGGAATCTTGTTATCTTCTATGGATATGATTTCCTTGGGATTATAGGGTTCATTTTGAATGAAAGCACAAATGCTCTCATCGTTGGGGAAGACCTGCCAAGATTCTATATTTTCAGGGATAAGTGGACGATATAGATATTGAAAAGTACAATTAGGTCTATGTAGCAGAAGTTTCCGATTAGGAGAGGCTGCAAAAACAACTAACCGATTAGCCATTGAGTTCAATTTCCTCTTAATGTGGGTTATGTTAAAATATAATAGGTTCGATATAAGTTCCTAAACATTTTGGCTGTATCGTTTCATAAACTTGTTTCTAGGAGAGTATATCTTACTTACAAGGTTCACAACAACCCCATAATCTCCAAAAAATCAAAGGTGACCACAACCAAGATTATAGGCGTTTTCAATGCCTAATAATAAAACTTCGAATTCAGTGACATTATTTGTGCAAGCAAACTCCAACCTGCAAGAAAAGTTATGAATTTTCCCCACAAGAGAGTACAAAATTATGCTAGCTTCGTTACCTTCCCTAGAGCATGAACCATCAAAGTGCATGTGCCATATACCATAATCTAAATCAATTTGTTCCAAGGGAATGTTATCCTCCTCAGCAAAGATGGAATACACCCCTAGGTCATCTTCGATATAGTTCACATTAGGTTGTGGGACACTTTCTATGTAAGGTATAATCCTTCCCTCTCTAAGGACTATAATGTTTTTACCATTCTGAGGAATGGATAAGTGTGTCCTGTCGAGTGAGAGGTATCCACCCGTCAAAGATTTCTAATCTCTTCCCAAGATGATTGATTAATTTCTTACTAGCATGTCAATTACCGGAATGCTAAGGGTTGTCCTTATTTCAGGGTGTGCACACAAAAATAAGGTCACGTATTTAATCTCACCTATGGTCGTTTGTTGTAGACTATTATAATAGAGAATGTTCCTGGTGTTTTCATTTGTACAAGACAATCCTATATCTTCCATAATAATCTTCGACGTCACACTTGGGCCCAAACCGCCATCAATGAGGTAATAATGGGTGATATTATCCATAATCTTTACATAAATGTAAAAAGGGGGATTTTTTACAGGGTATCTAAAGTTATGTACACCTACTTTATTTACAAAAGAATCATCTTCATTCACCTCTTCAGAGAGGTTGGCTACAATGGAAGTTTTTCCTTCCATGAATTGTTTTAAATGCCTCTGTTGTTCAGGGACAACAACCATGTCCAGAAGGGTTGCATATTCTTTGATGTTGGCCAACTGATTCATAATATTGTATTTGGAAGAGGGGAGAGGGGAAGTTGTTCCTTGACTATCAAGAACCTTAGGAACCTGAACTGTAGCAACTGGTGAGGATGAGCTCGGGCTAGAAGCGTTGTGGGGATGATCATATTTGCCTTTGGGAGCATAGGATTTGTTCCTAGTATTGATGATCATGACATCTTCTGGCTCTGCAAAATCTAGGACATAGATGGTAGTTTTTGGTCTTTTACCAAATATCTTATCTCTGGCACTCTTCCTTACCTCACATGTGGCTTCCTCGTGGTGTTCCTCGCAAAAGTTACACCAACTTCGAGGCATGATAGCTTTAGGTGGAAAATTATTTTCAATTGGATTTCTAAAGGGGGGTGCAGAAGAGGATGAAGCTCCAGGGGTGAGAGGGAAGATAGTTCCCTTTCTCTCATACATTATCATATGATTATTCATATATTGTACTAGTTGTAAGAGGAAGAACATGTATGTCTGTTTAATTGATTCTCCCTAGGGAAGACTTTTTATTTCGAGTTGTTCTTCATACTCTAAACAAGTATGCAGAGCGGAATCAAGGTTATCAATGGTTTTTTCCTCAAGCCTATGACGATAGGGGGAAGGTAATGCATTGTATTAATGCATGAAAGTGGCTTGGTTATGAGGTCGAATGAGTTCAGGGATTTGATTGTATAACTAAGTGAAATGCAAGTTGAAGGACTTGATGATCTCACCATCCTTATAGGCAATGTTATTGTACTCTTGTAACTACTCAGCTGGGATTTTAGATTTCCCATAGGTGGACCCGAACCAATAAAATAACTCATCCCAAGTAGATAGAATATTAGGAGGAAGGTCAAAGAAATTGGTTGCAACCTTCCTTCCAAGGAATTGACGAATAAGCACATGCAAGTATCATTGGCATTGGCTCCTATATTGTGACAAGCATTAGAAAATTCCACCAGGTGTTCATTTACAGTGACAGTGTTATTCCCCGAAAACCTAGGGAGATGCTCTTTGAATTTAGGAAGTGGACGAGTAGCAGGTGCTAGGTTAAGAGGAGAGGATACATGCCACGATGTGGCTATGGCATCTTCTTCAAACTGAAAAAGCAAATAATTTTTAATGACTTTGGTGGGATTTATGGTAGATTGGACAGAAATATGGTGGCTATATAAGCTACCAATCACTGACGAAGTTGAATACTGAGAGGAGGAAGAACTTCCAGTGCCTCCAGAGCCACCACTAGATGCCATCTTGTGGATGATAAGTAAAGGAGAGAAAGAAGAGTTGGATGAATCAGACAAAGTTCTCCTTAGATCATTTTTTTGGGTTGATAACACAACGTTCCTTCTTCCTATTTCAACAATAGGATTAATTTCAGGTGATAAGCCTTTTATAAGGACATGAAAGCAATGACAAAACTAAAGGAACACGAAGGTTACTACTAATTTCTAGGTACGTCTAGCTTCCCAACGTTATTGGGAACTAATATCTCATTCAATTGATACCCATGAATGATTAAGATCGGCCCGAGTATTGACAATGTCTAAAATGGTGTTGAACAAATTCAAAACGATGTTGGTCTGATCTTGAAGACCAGGCTCAATATTATCCTGCCTTGCAATAGGCACAATCACTAAGAAATAAAACAATCAAAGAATCAATATCAGAAAAAAATAGATGTATTCGATGCTAATCAAGCATAAAAATTAACTAGAGAGATATTGAAGATCTCCCTAGTATGGTCGCCAAATAAATGTTGAGGAAACGATATGAAATGATCTTACTCAAACATTTTCAAATCCTACTTGGCTAAAGAAAGATAGACGGGAATATCAACCTATGTTTATATACATCAAAATTGATATCATAACTCACGAGTATTGTTTACAAGTGCTTAGGTTGTTTTTTTATAAATAAAAGCTTGCTGAAAAAATCATTATTTATGTAATTTTCTAAACATATCAGATGTTGAAATAAATATAGAGACATAAGTAAATACACCAAGTCATTAATCAAAATATATGAGACATAAAGCAATCCTTTATTTCTTTCCAATTCATCAAAGAATCGTTCTCTTTACAAAATTTCCTGAGGAAGTTTTGGACCAAAGTCAAACTTAGACGTCCCCGATGAAACATACAAAAATAATTATGACAGAAAATAAAAAACTGAACTTTAAAATCTAGATCATCTTGCCACAAATTGTTTCCCACTCGAATCTACACAATAGCCTTTGTCAGTCATGAAATCTAATTCACAAACAGACAAGTCTACACAAACTATCAAAGATAGATCAACACCTCTGAAAAAATGTTTCAGAATGATGTAATTCAGCCCTGAATATTGTTGTCTACAATATGACCCTGCTATCATAAAAAAGAATTAGTCTTCTAATGAATTAAGGAATGAATGAAAACTGAATTATCTCAACAAAAACTCAAAGGGAAAACCTTAGTATGCTTCTCCTTCTATTCTCCTCTTGTTCCTCCCTTTCCTTTTTCCTTTAATCAAATTAGAATTGGTTGAAGTAGTTGAACTACTTCCTTAGTTAAGTTAACTAAAACTCAACCAACGTTTTAGTTAAGGGGGGAAATTAATAAATCATAATAAGGGTTTTTAAATAAATAATAACTAGTAGGTGGGACCCCTTGTGACTCCCTTTAGATTTTAACAATTATAACTCACATAATGGAAGTGATTTCACCAATTCAGCATATACAACACAACAGAGCATAGATTGATTCAAACAAAACATCCCTCCTTTTGACTCCCATCATGACATTCATATTTGATAATTTATTTCAATAATAATTGAAATTATTTCCAAAATATATTACCCATAAATCCAAAAATAGTGTGTTGTCCAAAATTTCAGAAGACAACTTTTCTCAATAATTAATAAATAAAAAAAACTTAAAATCCATATTTTCCACTCAGGGAGGTAATATTTCCCTTGTTGTTGCTGTCACCATTTTATCTCTCTGGATTTTCCATAGGCTGTGTAGATCCTTTAGGCCTAATCTCATTGATCACATGAGAGCAATCATCTCTCAAATGCATGCGAGAGGACACAGATTTATCAGAGTGATTTGAGGGTGACGAAGGGGCAACAATGGCTTTTCCTTTGTCAAGAGCATGGTGGGCCTCAGTTTTCACCCTTTTTCTTGCATGGGTATAGTGAACTAGTGAGTGGATAGGGGAAGCTTGGACAATTTGATTGATAGGTGGGGGAGCAAGTAAAGACAAGTTATGCCATCCACGATGTTGGGAGACTGTCGGGTGGGAAAATCTCTTTCTATCTGTTGTTTTTGGGAACTTGAGACTGTAGTGAGACATAAGGGGGCATGGGGATACCAGGGACCTATGGGTCTTGGAAGGGAGGCCTTTTGGGCCTAGGTTGGACCACTACTTGCCCAATCCAGTTAAAAAACCTAGCTTGAAATAGTTGGCCTAACTCTTGCGAGTATGCATCAATGTGTATAGAGAATATTGGCCTTCTAGGGCCCCTGTTCCAATTACCTCTTCCTTGGTTACCTATGCCATGGCTACCTTTGCTAAAAAAGTCTCATTCTTGTATTCATAATTGATTAGTAAATAGTTTCTTTAACAACCATACATGACAACTCTTTTAAAATATGAAATAAAATTTGGCTCAACAACATATCAGACTCATGAAATCCAATCCATACAAATTATTTAATAGTTGTCAATGAGCAGGGGGTGAACAATGAGGGGGGAAAAGATCATGATTACTACTCACAGAAAACAAAGAATCAATTGCATTTTAAACCAAAAGAATATATCACTGTAATTTATCCCTGCGATCCCTTATTGTCATAATACAGAATTTATCTTAACTGCAATTAAATTTTAGGAACATGGAGTGGATAGTGAATATGGGAAGGTGAGGGGAATTGTAACTAGTGAAAAGTGAAATAATGGTAGGGGAAAAAGGCGGATAATGTTTGAAAATCAATTAAGTAATCCACAAAAACAATTTTGTATTCAATACAACTATTCCAACATCAATTAAACAATTATTGTGTGCTAAAACCATTATTGTGTGCTAAAACTTGTTCACTGTCCACATTCAATTTCCTTAACATCTTACAGAATAATCATACTCAAAAGCCTCATGACTTATATCATCTTGTTAAAATACTTTTGTTTCTTTCTCACTTACTTCCCTTTCATATTTAAAACAAAATCCAAGGAACACACAGTCACTCGTTTCAACTTTGTTCAGCATAAAAACATCACCATTGCCCATAATTAAATTCCTCAAATCAAACACAAACACAAGCTCTTTTAAAACATGCTCGATTTCATTCCTTCAACCAATTTAACAATTAAATTGCAATGAAACCATACTACTAAAAACCTCGTGCCCACCTTTGATGGGGAAATAAAACGATACAATGCACGATATCCATAAATCATACATAGTGGACAACCAAGCCATAATTATCAATACTTCAAATTGCAATAATCTCGATCGGGAAATTTAAACACATAGTAACAACAACCATCACTTCAATTTATACCACGTTGTAGGAAACATACATACCAACACATAACACAAAAAATCATTTATGTGACTGTACATATCTAAATAATCCCAATCAAACCATAAAACAATGTTGAGCTATCGATTCAACTGTCATAATAAAAGAATGCAACGACTATATACCAATTACAACTGTGTAATCAACCCGATCAACAGAGACGAGCCAATAATCAAAACCATTGTCAACGCTATTCCACTAACTCATGACAAACAAAAAGAAACCCGACAGGGTGTGACTGGTTCAGTTTATCAAAAACGGACTATGAATAATCAAGGGCTTGCTCGATGTAACCAACATAAGGAGACTGGAGGTCGACCTTGTCGACAATAGGTGAGAAACCATTGAGACAAGCAAGGTGGAATCACACACATTATAACCCTTGGCTTGTATGATAGGATGACATTTCGACCCTAGGTAGGAGAGACTATGAACAGAGGAGCAGAGGTTTCTTTCTGGCCAGTAAAAAACACCGAGAACATGCAGGGGCATAACCCTCATGGTTTTCCCCAAAAGTTGAATAATGTCGATAGATATGTAGAGCCAAGGTAATAGAAACCAACCCTAAAGAAAGCCTCTTGGCATAATAGCCACCATAACCAATTGTGCAGATATCAATAATATAAAACGAGCCCACGACCAAGTGGAAAACGATGTGCAGTGACCCACAGGTGGTTCAAATCATACACATCAACCCCATAACACCAAGTACAACTGGGTGTGGTTACAAAGACTGTGAGGAGACGGCCATCAAATCCAAACCGAATGAAACCCTCCAACAAAAACCCATAGAGACAACAGAGAGCCATCACGGCTTCCATCACATAGAATAATCAATGAAATCATGACTTTAACCATCCAATTTTTCATTTGCAATGAATAACACACAAACAACCATTCCAAAGAAACACCACGAGTTTACACAGTTGCCAACCTCAAGAAAAACACAGACCAATACATCATTGAGCCAACATTTATTTCATAACCAAAACGAGTTCATGGATGAGCAAAAAAAACATACATGTAACCACATGGCCTTAAAAATGTGAGCTTGGTCGAACACTTCCTTCCTCGCCTGAATATCGGAGCTTAACCACAACGAAAATCAAATGAACAATAACCAAGCTAGGGTGACAGCCAGTGGGAGAAGTATGGAGTGACATGCATTAAATGCACGTCTCTTCCATCCTCCCTTCATTAAATTACGTAGTACTCAACGGCCAACCAAATATTAATCCATGTCATTAATCCATGCATCGAAACTTGCATACATTTCTTTCCAAATGTGCCACCCGATCCATACTAACCATTAATGGAAAACCATACTATAACATATATCACATGCACCCCATATAACTCAATAAAATCGCATAGCCACTAACATTTCTAGTTAGGACTAGCATCAATTCCTTTATTTTCAAATGCACATATTATAGCATAACATAGCATAGTTTAACATAGTTCTCTTTTCTTGGATTTATTACATATTGCTTTTGCCTCTTGTGATCACTAACATGTGTCTTGTGCAGGTGTAACACGTGACGAATCATGGCTACAATAGCAATGTAATTCCAGTGAACATAATCGATTCATAACATGGGATTTAGAGCTCAGAGTAACGAAATCAACATATAAAATTCATTATCCATCTGTCATTATGTCACAAATTTAACCAATATTTCACCATCAATCATGTAGAACCCTGTAAGCATCATCGAAACAGAAACATAAAATGTGTAACAAGACTATCTCTGATCCTCCAATCTACAAGGGGATCCCACCTACTAGTATTATATATACCATTAGCTTATAAATAATAGTCTTTAGCAACACTTTGCGGGAAAAATCCTCGTTGCGATTTTTATCGTCAACAATGTCTAGTCTCCCATATAGGTGGTTCATGAGCACTACTAGGTCCTTGAACTATACTTGTAGATTTTGAACTAGATACACTTTTCACGAGGTGGCCTGAAATGGTTTAAATGGGAGGAGACAACCCTTAATGATGTCATGTTTATTATGTGTCATGTTATAATATTCTTGGAACCACCCAAGGCTCACTAACACCACACAAAAAGAACTTATAAATATTTTGTAGAGTGGCAACATTTAATAGTATTTCATTGTACAAGTGGTAGTACTTCATTGTGTGGGTGGTTTAGATGTGGTTCATGGTAACAACACCATGTCCTTAACAGGTAATCTGGATCTAATGGTGTCGCCTTTCTTCCCTCTACCATGATCATGAAAATCATAAATGTAATGAATCCACTTGAGAGATTATATGTTAATACATTTGAGACAATCATACACCTAGAATTAACTATTTCTATCTACTTTATGCCTTTTCCCTATGACCTCAAAAGCCAACCTCAAGGTATGTTTTATCTTGGAAATAGGATTTCTCCTATCGAGCATTGGATTCAAAGATTATAAAAAACATGTGTTCTATTTGTCTTGAGCGTTTTATAAGCATGCAAACAATTTAATGAAATGTGAGAAAACAAAAATGATAAGACATAAGCATCAAAACCCATTTTAATCCTGATCAAGATGTGTGAAAAGGACCTCAACTGATCAACATGTGTGAAAAGGACCTCAAATACCTCAAGTATGGATGTTTAGAAGAATAATGCAATAATATATTCATCCTTTATAATTCCCACATTTACTTTAATCACTCAAACACTAGCAACTTAACCATTTGCACATATTCCTTAAATGTGGAGCATAAGAGTTTTGAGAGCTGAAAATTGCATTATTTTAAGGTTTCTAAAAGCACATTATTTCTTTCTCATAAGAAACAAGATGAGACTACAAATCAAGGTTTTTATGCAAAGAGCTTATTCCCATTGTTTGAGGTACCTAAAATATGCCATAAATACTTTAGTGAATGCAAAAGTGTGAAGAAAAATGAAATACATGCTTAACATCTATGCTCAATGTGATTTTGAAAATGTTACTCTTTAATCCAAATTCTCCATCATTACATGATGGAATTCAAAACTAAAAAATCGAAACATATTTTCAACTTAACTCTTTGAGATGCAAAGCATAAAATTTAACATTTGTATACAATTCCTGATATTTAACTTTCTTTTATTATCTTCTCTTGCTTGGGAGTGATTAAGCCAAATTATTAGCTGGAATAAAGTAAGAGTTAGAACATGCAAGCTTGCATATAAGCACATTAATCTGAAAATGAAACTCATGAACACATGGTTCAGCATTCGCTGAAAACAAAATGAAACTCATGAACACATGGTTCAGCATTCGCTGAAAACAAGAATCTTCTAGTAGTCATCTCATTCAAGCAAGTGTTTGGAGAAAATATTGCAACCTCATTCAAACTCCTATTTTCAAAGATTGTAAATCAAATATTAAAGTCAACTTGTATGCATGTGAAATTTTACAATGTATTCTTTTTCAACCCATTTCATCATCCTTCAAATTTCAGTTTCATGTAAGTAGTTGATAAATTTACATGTTGATGCATTCTGCCCAAGTTAATTCAATCCTGCAAACACTTATGGTTCTTCAACCCATTTCATCAAGCATTGGTTAGTTGTTCTATGAAATGGGTTTTTTCACCAAAATCAAGGGATATAAATTTACATGAATCATTATTTTTTGTTCTTCAAAATCCATTTTTGAATGTATAAATGGATTCAACATGCTGAAAAACCCCCGGGACACTCGGATTCTACAGAAATAATCCCTTAAATCTACGAATCCAACAATTTCTCGCCAGATTTCGGGCAAATATCCCCGGAAAAAAATTATCATTTCGTAGAACCTTTAGCCTACTGCATTTCATCATCCTTCAAATTTTAGTTTCATTTAAGTAATTGATAAATTTACATGTTGAGGGGATTCTGCCCAAGTTAACTCAAATCTTGCAAACACTTCTGGCAAGCTCTACTCATACAACAAAATAAAGCCAAGTATCATGAATTTCATATGAGCAAGCTTCTAACCTCCTAGCTTTGTTCAACAAAGATCTTCGGGATTGGATGCTTATGATTTTATATGAGAGTCAAACTTGCAATTTCTGCAGTAATGAGAACAAAATTCAGCCTTCCTACCATTGAAACAAGCAAGCCCAAACACTGAACAAGAGATGCCAATTTTTCTCTTTGGATCTGAAAATGTTCAAGCAAACTAAGTCTACAATGGTAAGCAAGCTATTCAATCAAGCCCTTAAAAAATCATGACGCTGAAAATTCAATTAAGTAATTCATCAAACATGAATGCAATCAAGCCTTCACTTTCTTCTGGTAGGACCTTGTTTGAATATAAAGATTGAAAATGAAAATCAAGATTTCAGATTGCTTTTTATCCTCTGGGAAAATTCATTCAACAAGCACAAGCAAGGCTAAAAATTGATTCCTAGAGTAAGGCTGAAAATTAATCTCTCGTTTATTTCCAGGGACGTTGAAGCAATCAATCTCTCTTGAAACCTTCAAGAAAACACAAGTCTGAAAATTCATAAAGAAAGTAGAAAATCAACAAGTTTTATTTCTCTTTGGGCATCCTGATCTTCAAGCATTAAACTTTACCATGCAATTTCTCATGCACTCTTCTCCGGTGAGATTTGTTCAAGCAATGGAAATGAAGCATATGGATTTTTCTCTCTTGGTTTTAAAAGGGTGAATTCCCAAGAAGAAATGAAGAAATACAAACTATTTTTATTGGACATCAAACTCCCACCACTCCAAGAAGCTTACAAAGAATGAAAAAGAATTAAAACTCCTATGCAACAATTTCTTCCCAACTTATAGCTCCTTTGGTGATTTTTAAACTTCAAACTCAATGTGTAAGAGCTTCTTGAGACTCTGGAGAGCTCAATACTCACTGAAATTAGAAGATGAAAGCCAAATACAACAATAAATGTATTTAATAACATATAATATTATTTTATTCGATGATCTATTTGGTATACAAAATGAGTTATATATACACGTAATTGGGTAAAGTAGCATCTGCAGAAGAGTGTGACTTCAAATTTTAATTAGTTTAAATGTAATATATATATATATATATATATATATATATATATATATATATATGGACGAATGTTTAGATCTAAATACCTCATCTTCCCAAGTAGCTTCATCTTCAGGTAGGTTCTTCCATTTGATTAGATAATCATTAATTCTTCTACAATGTAGAAATTTTGTTCGTACTTCGAGGATTCCTTCAGTAATTAAAATTAACCTTCCTTCTTCATCTAAAAGAAACAACTTTGTTTGTATATAGATGGTAGGACATAGTTTTTTCTTCAAACAAGAAACATGAAAAATGTCATGTAATTTCCCTTTATTTCGAATATTGAGGGCGTAAGAAACTTGTCCAAATTTCTTTTGAATTTTATAGGGTCCATAAAACTTAGGAGCCAGTTTGTGTTTCTTGTAATTTTTAAGAGAACTCTGCTTGTAAGGTTGTAGTCGAACAAATACCCAATCGCTTGTCGTAAATTCTCTGTCGGTTCTTTTTTTATCAACTTGTTGTTTCATTAAGTTCCTTGCTTACTCAAGGTGATCTTTAAGAGTGCGTAGCAGTTCATCCGATGCAGATAGATAGTCTTTCATAGCAGGAACCTTATAATTGATAACATACTCCTTAATAGAGGGAGGCGGATAACCATACGATGCTTCAAACGGGGACATTTTTGCTATGGTATGCTATGTACTAGTGTACCACCATTATGCAAGATCCATTGTGTCTGACGATCATTCACATAATTCCTTAGATACCCTTCGAGAACTTTATTAACCACTTAAGTATGGCCATCTGTTTTGGGATGGTATGAAGTACTCATGGTTAAGGATGTCCCCGCCTGACAAAATGGTTCCTTCCAAAAATTTCTACTAAACTTGGGATTCCTATCGCTCACAATAATTTTGGGAAATCCATGAAGTTTAATTTTGTTTTTAACATACATATCAACGACTTGGCTAGCCTTGGCATTTGAAGACATCCAGAAAAAGTGGGCATATTTGGTTAATCGGTCGACAATTACAAATATAACGTCTTTTCCTTCAGAGGTAGGAAGGATAGTAATAAAGTCCATAGATATTTCAGACCATTTTTGGGCTGAGATATGAAGGGGTTGCAAAAGATCTAGAGGCGAAATAGTTTCAAACTTTTGTTGTTGACAGGTGTCACATTCGGCCACATATTTCTGAATGTCGGATCACATACCTTTTCAGAAGAAGGACTGGCATATATTGTAGTAAGTTTTGAAAAACCCCACATGACCTATTAACGGAGAATCATGATTTTCTTTCAAAACTTGGAGTTTGAACTTGGAATAACTCGGAAAAAATATATGTTGTTTGTACCACAGTATGTCATTCTCCCAAGTGAATTTAGGGTTTGAAGTTGGGTTGCTTTAGACTTCTTCTATTATCCTTTGTATTTCTGAATTTTTGATATACTCAATTTTAACTTCTAAGATCCATTTGGGAATGATGATGGACATAGCAAATAGAGTAGCATCATTATCAAGTTTCTTTGATAACCCATCTACAACCAAATTCTCCTTCCCTTTTTTATGAAGAATATCAAAATCAAAGACCTGGATTTTTCTAACCCATTTTTGTTGCTCTGATGAAACATTTTTCTTAGTTAAAAAATATTTCAAGCTATTATGGTCCATTTTCATGATAAATTTAATTCCTAACAAGTATTGTTTCCACTTAACCCAGGAATGCATAATTAACAACATTTCTTTGTCATGTATTGATTTTGTTTTCTCCCTTGATTTGAATTTTCAACTTTTGAATGCGATGGGATGATTATCTTGCATAAGTACGACACAAAATCTAGCTCCTAAAGGATCACATTCAAGGACAAACGATTTGGAGAAATCTGGTGCTGACGAAACCGAAGTGTATGTCGTTAACATATTCAACCTTCTAAAACATCCTCAAGCTTCGGCATTCCACTTAAATGCATCGTTCTTCAATAATGTTGTTAATGAGGGCACAATTTGTGCATAGTTTCAAACAAACCTTCTGTAGTACCCGGTAAGACCTAGGAATCCTTGTAACAATGTGATTGATTTGGGGCAAGGAAACTCAGTAACTGCAACAAGTTTCTTCGGATCAACCTTGATTCCTTCATCTGACACAACATGTCCCAAAAATACTACCTCTTTTTGTCCAAAACTGCGTTTGGATATGTTATCTTAGAACTTGTTCTCTTGAAGTAATTTTAATATTGTCTCAATGTGCTTGAGGTGTGATTTCCAGTTCTTGCTATAAACAAGGATATCGTCAAAGAATACAAGTACAAAATTTTGTAGGTACAGACGAAAAATAAAAAATTTCATTATTGCTTAGAAGGTAGCGGGAGCATTGGATAGGCCAAAAGGCATGACTCAAAATTCCTACAACCCTTCATGGGTACAAAAATAAGTTCCGGGAACACTTTCCTCTTGAATTATTATTTCGTAATAACCTGACTTCAGGTCTAGCTTGAAGAAATATTTAGTGCCATGGAGCTCATCTAATAACTCATCCACAATTTGAATTGGAAATTTATCCTTTATCAAAATTTTGTTTAATGATTGATAATTTATACAAAGTCTACATGATCCATCATTTTTCCTAACAAGTATGACCAAAGCTGAGAAAGGACTTTTGCTTCGTGTAATAACACCACAATCCAATAATTCTTGAACCAAGCTCTCCATTTTTGTCTTATGTTTGTGCGACTATCTATAATATTTTTTTCTAATTGGTGTGGAACCATGGATTAATTATATGATGTGATCTCTAGAATGAGGTGGAGGAATCCCATGAGGAAGTTCCTGAAAAATGGTGTTATATTTTCCAAGAATTTTGTCCAATTTGGGATTGTTATCCTCTAGCTTAGGGATAACTATGGATATCACATCTCGAGTCTCACGGGTCGTAGACATGGAGAAACGAGAGGCATGTGACTTGAGCATGGACCCAGAGGGTCCCTATTTTCTTCAGTGTAGTCCACTTATCACCAACAACAATATCCATCCCACCAGCCTGATCCTGAAGTAGTGGTGGGTCTTTCTCCATGAGGTAATGAGTCCAGGTATAATGGTATATATCACTTTGATTTTTTAATCACGTGAATATGTTGTATCAAATTCTTCATCATTTCATGACGTTTTCTTGGAAATTATGCTCTTTGCCTCGTTTATGCCTGGAAGAGTAACACAGTGCCCGAGTAAGTTGGTTTCCCTTTAGGATGGGTTGTCATTGGGTGGGTCTGTGAAAATTCATCGTCCATTCCCTCCATACTTACCACTTTCCATGTTTATTCCTTCCATCTCCCCTATCCTTGTTTGAGCATTGGGATTGGATACACTAGGAAGGGTTGTGTCTTACCTTGTGGGAAGAAGGGGCTAAAGGCCCATAGGGTAAAAGTAGATTGCAAGAGTTAAAATACAATGTTGAAACCTTTGAGATGCTTCACCCAGGGATCTCCGAGAAATCATTCAAAATATTCTCAATAAGAAAAGGGGACCCATAATATAAATAAACACTCAAGGTATTAGTTGATGGATAGGAGGTCTCATCATGACCCGACCTATTATGAACATGGGCATGTATTGGTATGACACTACCACATATCTTGTCACCAAACTAGGGTAGTGGCTCTTGGTGGCATAACCAAGAGAAAGGGGGTCTCATCACGAGCCAAACTTCTCATTTCCATGAAATGTTTTTGGATAGCATTGTCACCTCTCGTCATCAAGCCAGGATAGTGGCCCTCAGCTTTTACCTTGAATTACAAAAGAAAAAGATCAAGAGAAATAAAGCTAAGAATCAAAGGCAATGGATGGGATAGGAAACAATTGCATTTATGACAAGGTGCAACTCTCCCTCTACAAGGGCACCCATAGGTAAGACTTTATATTTCCCGTTATTACATGCACCCCATGCCCAAATACTTGCCCCATGCCACCTCATACACTTACATGAATTGGATTAGATACCACCTTGGAAACACACCAAAATTAAGGGAGGTTAGCCCAATAGGACATTATGATACCTTTTCCAAACCTAACTTGTCAAATTGCAAAATGTCTTTGAGCATTTGTCTAGGTTAAGGGGGGTTTGATGCACATGTTTGGGTAATTTAATTATTGGATGTGATTTACATACTATGATCCCTGTGACTTATGAACCCTTAGAGAGTGTACTTGTTGTTGATGCAGGACCTTTCCTGGTGGATAGGTACACATGAGGGAATGATTATCTCAGACCTTTATGAGGGCTTAAATCCCACAGATGGATGTTGCAACCCTAGCCATGGATAAGAATAAATTGAATATTTGCACCGGGAAAATGAAGGAAATTGCCTTTGGAGGCACCTGGAAGACATAGACCTAGGGGGACCTTGCTCTTCCACATGGAAATTGGCCCTCGAGGGCCCTGGACATCGCCATCATGACCCTAAACATCATCTAGAGCTAGGGTTTTCATTTTGGAGGAATTCATGAGCCTGGCAGCACGTGTGGGCATCCTCTAGGGCCTGTAGAGGCAAGCGCTCTACATTTTAGGCTCAACATTCCACCTTTAGGCCTCAACGTCACCCTAGAAGGGACTGAAGTCCCCCTTGGAGATGTATTTCGATGCTAATTATTTTTTATTATGTCAAAATTGGATTTTATTATAAATTGGCCAAGTCGGCCTTAATTTTGACCTAAAATTAATTAAAGGTCAAAGTTTTGTATAAATAAACAAAAAGTACATTCATTTTGGATCATAACACTCCCTTCATAAGAGGGAGGACTAAAGTTTTCACCCTAGTGGCATACTTTGGCTGAAATTTGTGCTAGTTTGGAGTTTATGGTGTCTTTTTCTCATGCGCTAGGCTTGGAGGAGCTTGCTTATGGCGTTTCTTGGCTATTTTGGCGCTAATCTTTGCGAACTAGGGATTTTCATGCTTGATTATTCTTCGTGAAGTAAGTAAATGCTGCAATTTGTTTATGCATTAAATGTTTGTGGTCAATTTTACTTATTCATATTAAAGATGATGAAATTGTTTGCTAAGAAACCCTAGGAGAAGGAACATAAGGTATTTCTTCCTTCTTGATCTTGCCACTTATTGTTAAGAACCTTTTGTCTAGATTAAGTCTTCTAAATCCCTAAAGTGCTAGCACTTTAGAAGTCCTTTTCTAGAGGCTTGTTGCATAAAATATATTTCAATAGTCTAAGGAAGGATAAATTCGCTAGAGCCTAGAAGAGCATACTCTCTAGCTGAATTTATTCTTGAGGCCTTGGATCCTTGAAGACTTAAGGTCATATTCTTCAAGGTTTCACCTCATTTATCTTTAGAAAAGTATAATCATTAAATTATACAAGTTATTTGTTGCTATAAAATACTCCATAGCCCAAAAGGCACTTATCTACTTGGTCGTGTGAAGGATTGTGACCGAACAACTCTCATACTCTCTTCTTTGAAGCTTCCACTAAATAATACTAACCCTATCTTAGCTAAACTAACTAATTGTGTTGTTGTTGTTACAAAAAAATTTCTACAGACATACTAACCTTGTAATTTGTTGCATACACTCAAGTAACACTGACATAACATAGCCCAAAGGTGTTGGATCCAATGGTGGAAAGAGAGGAGTTTTTCATCCTTGGGCAAGGTTCAATTCCTGTGAGGGATTTACCTGGAGCCATGGGGGCACCTTGAGGTAGTGGTCTAATGTGTGGTTGCACCCAAAGATACTATATTAAATGGTATTGTGACCCATGCACTCATAAGTGGATCAAAGCCCACCCCCATGTCCTTCAAATTTTTGGTGTCCCCGAGGTGCAGGAAAGTCAGTGAAGAAGTGTGTTGTTAAGGTGCTCCGTCATGTTAAAGTCACTGGTTCAAAACCTGCAGGGACAAAAAATCCAGCCATGTTAAGGGTTGGTGTGGCTCAGGTCGGGTGCGATCCCTGGGTGATTTTGATGGCTTAGATGCCCCTGAGTCGTGGTTTCTTAGCCACAAGTTAGTCCCACATGTCATGTACAAACTAACAAACAAAAACAAACATTGACATAACATACTCAGAATTTTCTTGTGATAATTATTAAATAATCTACTTGATAGTTTCCATCATATTTTCTTGTAATTTTGAGCACTGATTCTTGTTGCTATTATAAACATTTCCTACAGCCATCCAAAAGCATTGAATTTTTTGCATAATTCATATTATTTTCTAGCTAATCACTTCAGAATTTGTCTATGACAAGTTACTATCATTTTATGCACTAAATGCCACATTTTTATTGTCTTTTAAAGCACTTTCTGAAGAGTATCTTTGCAGTTGTTACATATTTCTCATTGTTGTGTAAACTTATTAACTGCTACACTTTTATCAGTTGGAATTTACATCATCAGATTATTGTCTTATTGAAGCACTAATATCATTTTCATACTTGAGACTCCCACATGTTTGCTTGTTGTCTTGTTCTGGGAAGGTACACTTCATCCATTACATTTGATTCATCTCTTAAGACATAAACCCAACAATACCATTTGATTTGAGTGACGAGTGAGAGGGGGGGTATCTTTATATATTTGTTTCATTTCACCATCCCTTTAGGTCACTATGTACATCTCCCTTGGGGTAGTTTCTTCCACTCCTAAAGTGAAAGGTGTTTCCTACTAAGGTGATAGTGATAGGTCACCCCCTTGTTACTCCAATCTTGTTTCTCTTTCCTTAGGCTTTGGGAAAGTACAGATTGCCCGATAACAGGGAACATCATTTTTGTCATCTTTAGTAGTACCATTTATTGCATAGAAATATAAGAAATAAGCACGGGCTCCCTTTTTAATCGTTTTTTCCATTCTATTGGACGAGACTATTTGTGGGGGAGGACAATTAATTCCATGTAATTTGTACTTTTCCCCATTTTGATAAAACCTTATAAATTTCTCTTGTAATTTTAATCCAACGGTACCAAGTGTGGCTAGCCACTGGAGCCCCAAGACAATATCTACCCCTCTTATTGGCATAGCATACATGGGGAATTTTAATTTGCATTCACTAATGGATATTTCTACCTTGTGGCATATCCCATAACATGACATAGTCCTATTTCTTGGGATGGAGACTTGAAATTCAGAGGTAGGGTGAATGAATATGTTTAATTTCCTTGTTATCTTTGTATATATAAAGTTAGGTGAATTTCCACTATCAATGAGCATTATTACTTTAGTTTTCTTAACATAGCCATAAACTTATAGAGTTTGGGGCTAAGAAATACATGTCATTACAACAACAGAGAGTGTTGGATTTGCGTTTTTATTCCCTAACTCATGGTTTTTTTGTGAATATTCATTATTTGTTTCTTCAACGGATGAAGATATGTCCCCTAATTCTTTGTCCTTTTCATTGTCACTCTTGTCTATTTTGCAATGAAAAAATGCTTTTTCTTTGTACTTATGGCACAATTTCCAATTAGGTGTGTTACATTTAAAACATCGGTCCTTAACCTTATCTTGTCTTGTGTCTGGTGGCGGTGTCATTTTGTGAGGGGGAATGTATTTGGATCTAGAGTCTTCGACTGAGTTCCATGTTATCTTTTGATATACTTTAAGCTTCTTTTCAGCAATTTTATCCTTCTAGCGAGCTTGCTCGATATCTTTAATGTCAAGTAGTTCGAGCTCATTCCAAATATTTTCCTTCAATCTTGATAAGGCTATTTGCAGTAGCCAATCTTCTGATATATCAGTTACATGAGTGGATAACACATGTAAATCTTGAAAAAATTCTTCCACTGTACCAGACTCTTGTAATCAGGTGATTTTAGAAAAAACCCCTTTTTTCTTTAGTGTTGAGAAAACACAAGAAGAAGTTATCTTTTAATATAACCCAGTCTCTTGCTAGATATTGGATTTTTCTCTCCACCATAGGAACCAGTCATATGCAAATTCCTTTAGATGTATAAATGCGACATTAATTTCTTGTTCATCATCATAAATCTGGTAATACCTGAAGTACTACTCGATTTTATTTACCCATCTTGTTGCTTCTCTTGCAACTGATCCATCGAATTCTAGAACAATAATCTTCGCCTTGGGCATCCCATTATTAGATGTCCCCATGTTATGCGAGTAATGTGATTGATGATTCCCCCATTGCGAAGTTGAGTTGCTTGGGATTCTACTACCATTTTCGATTTCAAGCTCTAATCTTATGTCATGGTATTTTTTGTTGCATTCCACTAGTTCTTCGTTTAGTTTTCCAATCTTGGCATCAAACGAAGTACTTGATTTATAAGGATTGGGAAAAAAACTTTAGATTTTTCGCTTAGCTCCATTGTGGGGGAAGCGATATCCTATGTATTTTTCTTAGATTCTTCTAGCTTTCTCCTCGTGTTGCTCATGTTGAGGTTATATTTTAATATATATTTAATATTAATGTATATTTTAATATTAATATTTAATATGGTAGTGGAGAATTAGGGTTTGGACAAGGACGAAGCTAAAAATCATGGAGATGGATAAATGAGATAAGAATTTATTTGATGCAGGTAGAGGGAGTCTGTGGGAGTGCGTGGGAGTGAGAGAGGGGTGAATGGAGGTCACTGGTTTGGAGGATGCGAGGAAAATGAATGCTCTGATACCAACTAGAAGATAAAATCCAAATACAACAATAAATGTATTTAATAACATATAATAATATTTTATTCGATGATCTATTTGGTACACAGAATGATTTATATATACACGTAATTGGTTAAAGTCATGTATCTTTATGCATAAGAGTGTGACTTCACATTTTAATTAGTTATATATATATATATATATATATATATATATATTAAAACAATGCCTCCAAGAAGCTATGAGAACTGGATTTTAGCAAATACAACGCTTATTTGTTGTTGCTATCAACCCACCATCTTCACATGCTCACAAATCTTTACTAGAGGTGGAAAATCAAAAGAAAATCTATCCCATCTATTCTCAATAATGCATCACTGAAATTAGGTTTGGGAAACCATGCACTCCTCTTCCAAGAAAAGAAAATCCATGCATGTAAGTCGAAACAACTTCTTGGAGCCTGTAACTTGCAAGCTAATGGAGAGAAAGGAACAAAAAACAACAACATTACAATAGATTATTGGCATCAAAGAAATCATGAAGGAAGAAGGGAGAATTTAAATGGTAGTGATGGTGTTTATGGAAGATGGATCAATTGGTATACCATGTAAGGGAAGGTAAAAAACCATGAAAATATTTTTAAACATCAATTTAAGATACCTAATTCATTGAGTTAAAGGGTTGAATAGAAAAGTGCTAACTTTTCAAGCTTATTTGGAAAGTGAAGTGAGTGATGGTCATTCCTTTTCATCCATCGCTTAGTTAGAATGTTATTTTAGGTTCCAAGTGAGAAATGGGCTAATTGTTCTAGCCATCACTGAATTAGAGGCGAAGAAACACTACATTTCTAGGATAACAAGCATGCTTGGGTTCCCAAAGTGAGAAATGTTACTTGAGGAGGATATTTGTATGCCTTCTTGCCAAAATTAGGATAGAAAACTAAAGCTCTCTTTACCCAAATTTTCAATTTCACCACCTCCAATATTTGAGTTGAATCACTTGGTTAACTTGCTTGTTTGGACTCCATAGTGACCAATGTTGTCTTTTAGGGGGTAAAACGTCATCAAGACATGTCAAACTAAATAAAATGAAACTGCAATGAATTCTATGCATATTCAACATCAAATAAACTCTCTATATAGATAAAGAATCAAGGAAAAAGAGTTAGTTATTGAATTTGAAGCTTCATCAATCCATTGACACTCACAGCAGGCCCCTAGGGCTCTAGTAGCCTTGTAATGGGTCTCTTAATTGTAGGACTTTGAGGCCCATTTTGTGGATGATGTGACCATTCCATGTACACTAAAAGACTTATTTTGGCTATGATTAATATAAATATCTTGGGATTTGTGCATTTGACTATTATGAGATGATTGAATGATTCAATAGTGTGATATATGTTAGTCTAATTGTGGTTTTGATAAATTTATGCATTTCTAAAGGTGTATTAATCCATTGCTCAAGTAAGTCAAATTCCAAGGGAATCCTTCATCAACCCACACCTGATACAAAAGGGGCATTATGTCCCCTCATCAATCTCCAAATCATGTTGAACCTTTAATGGCTCAAGACACCCAATCAAGCAATATCTCAGCTCAATTCTCCGATTGAGGAAGACGAAATTAGGAGACAATTTAACTCTTGAAACAAGGATCCCTAATTATAGGGATCCTAAAGACAAGATCCCTTCAATCAAGGACTGATTGAAGGGTTAATTGATGAGTCATTTTTGTGTAAACAACAACTAGGATTTAGCATTTAGAAGTCTTGCTATTCTTAACATTGATAACTCTATTTGGAGGTGGTGCATTCTAACTTGTTAAATACAATTTTCTATCATGAATTAATATCCTAAAGTAGAAATTGTGTTTTCAAATTTCTTTATCTTAGTTCTTTCTCTAGCTTCCCTATAGAATCCTTGAGTTTTGTTGTCATCTTTCATTCGTAAAGTTGTCTTTAGTTAGTTTCATCACTATTTGTTGTTATATACCATTTCCTACAGGTATGCTTACTTTCTTGCAGTAGTTTTTAAGCATGTCATTTCAACATGGTTAATGTTTTATGTCATTCCATTAGTAAATGATTTTAACTCAATTTTGCAACAATTTAAATTTAGTTTTCAAGCATTTCATTTCAAGTAAGGTTATTTAATTTATATCAGTTCAATAGTAGATGTGTTTAACTCTATTTTTCAACCATTTCAATTCTATTTTTCCAACAAGAACATTCATTTTATAGCATGTTATTTCTAGTTGTTAAATTTTTGCTTATTTCATTTATGGTTTTTACATTATCATCTTATTCTCCCATGATCAACATATCAACTTATCCTATGAATATAACGTGATCATTCCTTGTCATCATTGGTTGATTGGATACCCTTATGACTATTGTCTTCCTCCACTTTAACAAAGTGGAAAACACTCTCCACCCCTTGCTCTTGGTTCCCTGGAATTCAAATAGAGAAAGGTCAAATCCATTAGTAGTGGAGAGTAAGAAAATAGAAGTAAAGAGGTAGATATTGGGAATCCTTCTCGCTATTAGAATAGGTCATGCATTCCTAGAATTAGCATGTTTCATTTCTAGTAGATAGTTTCCATAGTGTAGTTTTCACATACAATGCACAATACCTCATCAAAGTAGCACGTACCTAGATTGACAATTTAAAGTTAAGCTAAGGAGTTCAACACTCTTGTTGCAATTCTTTATCCCATCAATTTTTGGTGATGTTGTCAAGGAAGTGATAAAAACTACATACATCACACCATTTTTATCAAGAAAAGAAAGAAAAAACCTCATTAGATTGCATGCATTACCCTAGAGATAGATTTGGAAGATTTTTATCAATAACTCACACTATTGAAACAAGTATAATTGAACAACAAGAAGTAGATTTTGAGATAGAAATCTAATAAATCATTGAATAAATTGAGGACTTACCCCAATACAGAGAAACATTTTTTGCAAATTTCTTGGAAGAAGGAAAAGAACCTCGATCTCATCACACCATGGTTGAAGATGAAGCGAAGAAATATGAAGTCTTTGAGTTATCCGTGAAATTAATGGAGAAAAAAAATTAATAATATCAATCCTTCTTCTCTTCCTCACTTTCATGGCCTTGGTTCAGAGGACCCTGACACTTTCCTTTTTGAGTTTGAAGTTGTTTGTAGGACTTATGATTATGAAAATTCAATGGCATACCTCTATTCAATATTTCGACCAGGTATGCCATACTCAACCTTGGTATCCTCTTAATCAATCTAACTAGCCCATGCAAATTCAATGGCAATATCATAATCAACCTCAACCTTTCAACCAATTCCATATTAAGGCTCCAATGAAAAACCACTAGTGGAATAACCCTCCATAAGGATGGGTACCTCCAAACCAGGAGTAACAAGCATTGCTCCCACCTCCACCACAAAAAAATCAATTCTTTAACAAGACATAATCAACAAGTACCAGAACAACCCTAGTTTCCCGCCCAACCAAATCCCAATCCAAATAATAGGCAGGTCCATTAGATGTACAATAATGATACAACTTACCAAACCTACTCTATGGATCATCAAGAGGTCAATATAATATTAGGAAAGGTACTAAAAACTCCTCTTCTCATTAAAAAACATATAAAATATACAGGCTCTAAGAGAGAGAAATATCCTCCACAAGAACAACCTATATCTGAACCAATTTCACCTTACCCACAGTTATTCCAACAGAGGATGAACAACTTCAGTAGCCACTCACACAACCAGATCAAATATCAACACACCAATGTTTTCACGTGGTAAAACCCCTGCAAGGAAACATTCATGGCCCAAACCAACGTGGCCACTTGGAGAAATTTATTAATGCAAAAGAAAAAATTACAAAGATATTTACAAGAGAGTTTATCACAAATAATCATTGGAAAATGACCCTATGTGCTCTTTAAATAGAGATCATGGACCAATCGGGTGTTAACCCATGGATCAATGTAGGTGTTACTATCGAGGAGAATATGAACCATCAGATCACTCTATGTCAGGAACATATCATGACCATCAAATTTCCCAACTAAAAATACATACTAATGCATACTAAAGAAACACACTAAGAAACACACTTTTACCTAACGACACATTAGACCAAGTTGATCTTAACTAAMTCCTAAGTGTTTAAATATCCTAACATCCCCCTATAAGAACAACTTGGGATAGGATTGAAGGATTTACAAAGATGACACAATAGGAGAAGGAAGGAGGCATTAGAGCATACCCTCTTAATGAAAACTTCCTTAACTCATAACATAGATTGAAGTTTGTAATACTTCGATTCTGTAAGAGACTTTGTGAAAATGTATGCAACTTGATCATATATAGGGAAGAAGAGCACTTCAATAACTTGATCATGAATGAGATTTCTGATGAAGTGCATATGTAGATCGATGTGTTTGTTGTGTTGATGTTGAACTGGGTCTTTGGCAAGCTTGATGGGTCTTTGATTGTGGAACCAAAGGTTCGTTGGATGCTACTACTGGAATCCAAAAATTGAAAGGATCTGTCGAACCCACAAGGCTTCCTGACTTGTATTAACTGCTACTCAGTACTATGCTTATTCTGAAGAAAGAGAAATAACATATTGTTTCTTACAGGCCCAAGTGACAGGTCCTGAACCAAGGATGAAGATATGTTGTTTCATGGGGTGTTTGCATATACCAAGAAACAATACCAACAACAAAGGAAATATTGGGACGGGTATGATTAACGTATAAGAGGCTACCAATTAACTAACAGTTCAAAGTGGCATCAACTTCAGGAGAAGTACAGGTGGAAACAAGTTTGACTCTAGATTGGAAGGGAGAATGGGTTGGTTTAGAATCTTCCATGTGTAAGAGACGAAGAAGGTCACAAGCATACTTATACTAAGAAATAAAAATTCCTTCCTTGGTTTGCAAAATTTGGAGGCCAAGGAAATAGTGCAAAACTCCTAAGCCTGTCATTTCAAATTTCTTCTTAAGGCTAGTTTTCACATGATTTAAAATTTTTTGGCCATCAACATAAAGAACAAGGATTATGAAATGGATTCCTACTTTATTGGTATAGACATTAGGATCAGAATGGCATCTAGAAAATCCGGTGTCGAGAAGAAAGTTGTCCATTTTGGCATACCAAGCTCGAGGAGCTTTCTTAAGACCATAAAGAGATTTCTTAAAGTGACAAACAAGGCTAGAGTCATTATGGACATAGCCAGGAGGTTTTCCATGTATATTTATTCTTTCAAATCCCCATGCAAGAAGGTGGATTTGACATCCATCTAATGGACCTCCCATTTATGTGAGGCTATAAGGGCTAGAACAAGGCGAATGGAATTCATTTTGGCTACAAGGGAAAAGGTTTCAGTATTGTCAATTCCTTCAACTTGGGAGAATCCTTTGGAAACTAACTGAGCCTTGTGTCTTTCAACACTTCCATATGATGCATACTTAGTTATGTAGACCCATTTACATATGACAAGATTTCTTCATTTTTGAATAGGTATAATATCCCATGTATCGTTTTCCATTAAAGAATGATACTTTTCATTCATTGTTCTATCCTAATATGGATGACCTAAAGATTCTGCAAATGTCTCTGGATCATGAGTCTCTGAAACTTGATCCAAAAGAGAGGAGGCTCAATGGAACTGTGAATGTATTCGACATTGATCCGAAGGATCACCGAAAATATCATTAGATGCTTCTCATGTTGAACGGACCCATCTAGGAAGCGATGGGGTTGGTGCAGGTTCAAGTTCAATGGATTCATCTGGAGGAAGATGAGCAGGCAGAGATGGATTTTCATCCTCATTATCATCACCTAACGAAGAAAAAACCATAATAGGAACAGAAGAAGGCACAAACATCGAATATGTCTTGCAAGCCAAAGAAGGCACAAACGTCAAATTAGGATCACATGCCAAGAGATTTTCATCAAATTTAACATATCTTCTAACAATAATTTCATTACAATGTGGTTGAAGAAGTCTGTAAACTTTGACATCCTCAGAATAACCAACAAATATACACTTCTCACTTTTAGGCTGCAATTCTTTCATTTTCTCATTAGGAATGTGATCCCATCATATACTTCCAAATAAACATAAGTAAATTACATCTAGATTAAGTTTAGTCCATGCTTCTTCCAGTGTTATATTTTTAAGAGCCTTTGTGGGAGTGTGATTTACAATGTAATTTTCATAGTTAACGTCTTTTGCCCAATAATTTAGACTTAATCCCTTTGATTTGATCATACAATTAGTCATTTCTTTTAATGTATGGTTCTTTCTCTCAACAACACCATTTTATTGTGGTGTATATGGAACAATGTGTTGAATTTGGATGCCCTATGCAGTGCAATAACTTGTAAAATTATTGCTCACATATTTGCCTCCATCATATGTTCTTAACCTTTCAAGTTGATATCCAGATTTCTTTTCTAGAAGGGCCTTGTAGGCCAAGAACTTGTAAAAAATTCATCTTAAGTTTTAAGAAGTAAACCTGAGTGCATATGGAAAAGTCGTCAATGAAAGTTACGAAATATTTGCAACTAGAAAAATAAGAAGAAGAAAGTGGACCACACAAGTCACTGTGAACAAGATGCAAAGGAATTGAGGCATGCCAAGAGGAACATTTGTGATCAAAATTGTCCCGATGATGTTTTCCGAGAACACAATCGACACAAACACCATATCTTCAAGAAACAAGAGGAGGACAAGTCACCATATGTTGATTACATAGTTGTTGCAATGAGTGATAGTTTAGATGACCAAACCGCTCATGTCAAAGTTTGATCAACTCATCGATATGAGCAACAAAATATGATGGAAAATATGATGACCCAAAGTTTTCAAACTTTTACAACCTGGTAAGATTATTAGAAATTCTAGTTGCAAGAACATGTTGAGGATATTTTAGATCCCTGATTATAAACTGGTGAGGTGAAAACTCTGTGTTTTTACCTTCACTTGAATGAGTGATTTGATATATTGATAGAAGGTTGCAGGAAATACTTGGAATACATAATACATCATTGAAATGACCATTATCTACCTAAATTGTTCCAGACCCTACAACACTAAGAGATCTATCATCACCAATAAATATTTTCTTGGTGTTACAGTCATTTAGAGTAGTAAATCTGGCTTTATCCTTGGCCATATAATGTGATTCTCCAGAATAAATAAGCCACTCATCAGAAGAAGAAGTATAAGTTGCATTAAAAGAGAAACCAGAAGCATAAAGTGCATTTCCATGAGAAAAATAAGAATAATTAGAATCTAAATCAATGTTGTGCTTCTTCATCGTTGCTTCTAAAAATTCCATCTTCTTAAAATATTTGGACTCATCATGACCATCTTTCCCACAAAATTTACAATTTCTTTCAGTTTTCTTATTTTTAGATTTTGGTTCTTTGTCACTATTAGGAGCGGAAGCTGGATGAGTCAGTTTGGGACCCTTGTTTTGCTTGTTGTTTCTTCTTGGGATTCTTGGATTTATCTTTCTGTTGGGATTTGTTCGAGGTACCTGCAGTGTTGATCACTCCAAGTTGCACAAGCTTATATTTCTCTTTAATAAAAGAATCACAGAAGGACTCAAGAGTGGGTTTTGATAAGAAGTCCCTAGATATTCCTTGGTGGCATAGAAGGTAGATACAAACACTGAATATGCACTACCAAGCTTAGAAAGAATAACATATATGCAATGCTCATCGTACAACTTTATGTTACACGTTTCATATAAAATTATAAGTGTTTTGAACTTAGATAAATAGTCTTCAATGGAAGAAAAATAATTTGGACTTAAAGTCATTATCTGGTTTTATATCCGATGGGATCGAATAATATTGTGTTTACTAAACACAGATTCAAGATTTTCCCAAGTTTTATTAGGGGTGTTATTCCCGAGTCTGTACTTAAGGCTATAAAGTATAGAGTCTAGGCATCCAAAAGAAGGTGAATGATATAAAAGGAAAAGAACAACTTTCAAGAAAAGAAGCTAAGGCTGATTTTTGAGTTGTCTATGTCTAGCTTCCAACTGTTCCTGAATACTTATATCTCGATCAATGGCTGCCCATGAACACTCAAGTTCTACTCGTGTGGTGGCAGTTTTTAGTATGGTATTGAAAAGGTTTAAATTCATACTATTTTGATATGAGAGTCTGGATTCATTGTTGGGCTGTCTGGCAATGGAAACAGTAATGGAGGAATGAAGTTTTAAAGGGTTTGATGTTTTTTAAGTTGTTGATACAAAGTTAGATTGTACGAGAAAGATTTCTCGGATCCAAATTAATAGTATAACAATTTCAAAAGCCTTTTCCCGTAACTGAGTTAACTTTGGAAAGTCATGCATAAAACGGAGGAAAACATTAAGTTGTCAACAATGTAAGACTTCTATCAAGGAATAATATCACCCTGCAACAGAAGAAGAAAATAGATGAGAAAAACTTTGACGAAGCATAAAATATAGAAATCTAAATGATTCACAGTTCTTGTACCTGCTGATAGCCGATACAGAGGAAAAACTGTAAATGATTAGATGAATAAAACTATTTATCACCACAGTAGAGGTTGTACCAAATTGTAGCTAAGCATTCATCAGAGATATATATGAGAAATGAAACTAGATATGTAATAACAAAGAAAAACACATAACTCAGTCTTCACGGCATCTGGAGTCTTCGAATTGATTTCCATTAATTCTGGCAAAGGAAATGTATCTATTACAATCGGCCAAAAAAATCCCTTGTTCTCTCTTTCAAGATTATACTTATACAAAAATTAAAACGTTTTGAATTACAATCATTCTAGAGTTTCAATTACAAGTGAAAAAATGAAGCATTTCATTTCCTTGTCCTTGGTCTTCCTCCATACCGATAGGGCACCCTCTTTTATTTGTTTCTCTAGCCCCAGAAATAGAATGGAATGAACATGTGCCATTATTTTCCCCTATAAGTCTACCTTTTCCCTTGTCAATATAATTGACACATCTTTCTATCAACTGGGCTATCAACTTAGAAGGTTTTGTTTGGTTGTTAGCCTCAAAAGTATAGCAATTTTTTGCCAATTGTGGCAATCTCTTTCCTACTTGTTTGTCCTCTATGATAATAGACAATAATTGTAAGTTTGGATTTATCATCCATTTATCCACTTGGACCATATCGAACTGACTTATCTAGGACAATTTGACTTGCTCTCTTTCCACACTTTCCCTGATATCCAACAAATGTTTGACTATGTCAATTTTTCCTAACGTTCCAGAACTACTCTCTTTATCGATATCTAATAAATTTTTATTTAAGAAGCCAAATACCTCTTCATAAGCGTCTCTCGTATCCTTAGCCCTTTTCCTTCTCTCGAATATATTATGCTCCCATGTCTTCAGCAGGATATTACCTTTGGTTTGCTCTGGAATGGACAACCTGGAACTAATGACCTCTTTTTCTTTTGTTGTCGTTGTAACAGCCTCCTGGAAAGCAAGACGAGCCGCCCCAACTTCTATTTATCTCAAAGAGATGTCCTTTAATGCTTGATCTATTGTTTGAAAGTGGTTTTGGATGGCTTCTACTTTAGCAAGTAGATTCCGCTGAGTCATTTCTACCTTCTTTCGGATTTCAGAGGCTTGGGATTGAAATATATTTATGTCTATGATCTGGTTTTCAACAGAAATCAATTTAGACTGCAACTGCCTTATTTTCTCCTCCTGCTGATTTACCTGTGTTTGGCTCACCTGTTCTGACTGACGCATCTACTCAAGATTGGATTTGAGTCATTTGATTTCCTGTTGATCAGCTACTCTGGATTGCTCGATGCCTTTGTTCGCCTCATCCCTATCATTCGCCTCTATCGTTGCTACCTGAGCTTCCAATTTGTCGATCAAAAGGTTCTTTTGTTTTAGTTGTGCCTTCAAAGCTCCAATTGAATATCGATTGGCCATCGCATAAGCCCCGAATGTTCCTGCTACCTCATCAGTGAACTCTTCCTCCTCCAAGGCTTTTCCATATGTTAATATTTTGTATCTTTTAGTTGTTGCACCTGCTCTTTGATATATTTCATGCTTCACCATGGCCTTCCTCTTTTTGACAAAATATAAATCGCTAGGAGGCAGTTCTTCCATGGAGATAGGTGTTAGATCCTCTTTGAACAATACATCTGTATGGGGGTTTCCCTTTGTGAATTGTAAGGGTGTGATGGATTGGATGGGACTGTCAATTTCCTTGGTGTCTATCTCTGGTTTTCCTTCTTCTTGTTTGGGGATCTCTTCTTCCTGATTCGAGATATTAGTTTCCTCTGTCTTACCCTAAGTCTCTTGCTTGCTAGGGTTCTCACCCGCTGAACTTTCACCTTCTACTTCTTGTGTAACTGAAGGTTTTGAGGTTCTTCCCTGTAAAACTTTAGGGAGGCAACTTCTTCGATGCTCCTAAAATTTATAGAAATCAACCATATCCCCGGGTAGCAGAGCCTGAACCTTACTTAAAACTTCATAGTAAGACCTCACCCCTATGAATATTTCATCATGAGGTGAGTCTTCATGCTCGTATCTTTTCAGACCACAACTCGCCATGTGGTTACTTACAACCTTATTAGGGTCGTGTTTCTTAAACTCAATATCTACTAATTTCATTTCCTCCAGGGTTGTGGCCTCTGTTCTGGCATGACCAAAATATAATAAAGAATATGTATTGATGTGAATGGCAAATGGTGGCCATACCTTCTTCAATGCTCCTTTGATCTCTTTTCTTATCCCCCCAAGTGTATTCTGCCTGACGATCTCGTGACATACTAGATTATCGGGTAAGAATCACAGCAGAGCATATGGGGGAACAGAGGTGCCAAAAACCTTGATATATGAAAAATTTTCTTCTATATACCAATCTGACACGCTTCTCAGGTTGGCTGTGATGCTATCTGAAATCTTAGGAGGAAGATGACCAAAAATGGAGACATGCATTGGAACCATTACCCAGTTGAAAATATCGTATACCATTTCTTTGGCTTTATCCTCCCCAATTTTCGAGTGGTAGACATGAATAGGCTCTGCATCAGTTGGAGTCTAGTTCCATTTCATTAATGGGAAAGGTGTCATGAAGAAAATAGCGTCCATGATGTATGCAGACATAAAAAATGAAGATGCTTTCCCGCTCGCATTCTGTGCTCGATACTCTATAATTCGACTGGTCGGGCTGTCTGACAACAATTTAGCCTAGTTGAAAGAAAATCCCTCAGCTATGGAATGAATACGTGGTACCCATGGAAGAAAAAAATGAGTGGTGTCCTCCTTCTCATACAGTCTGCAGGCCATCATCACTATATAAATGAATTGTGGCCCTAATGACGATATTGAATAAATTCCATGAGTATCAGCCCTGAATTTTGCGGTGTGCAAAACCCAGTCCTTGATTAAATCAGATAATCTTTTCCCAAACTGATCGTATTCCTTCATTTTGAAACCCTCTAGATATTCATCATTATGAGTAAGGTTTTGTTAAGAACCAAATATCAATATAGCATATAAAAACCTTAGAATAAGTACTCAACGCCTTGAAAAAAAGATAATTTCAAATAATAAGCCTTTTCGAGGGGGAAACCTCCTTTTACCCCACATAAATGTTCAAGTAC
>SNQJ01S0036279.1:23049-50213 GCA_010110895.2 Picea sitchensis
TCTGAAGTGTCTAATCTCAGGCTTCACTTTGGTGAATGCTTCTTCTGGAGTAATTTTCTTCAGGATTTTATGAGGACTACAGTTTTGAACATATACTATTTTCATACATGATTCTACCCATAGAGTCATAGGTAGACTCTAATAATGTATCATTGCTTTAGTTGTCTCAATGATAGTTCTGTTTTTCCTTTCAACAACCCCATTTTGTTGACGGTTGTAAGGAATTGTGAACTCCCTCTTGATTCCTGCTTCAATACAAAAACTGTTAAATTCTTTTGAGGTGTATTCTCCTCCATTGTCTGATCTTAATACTTTGATTTTTTTTCTCGCCAGGTTCTCAACCCGAGCTTTGAAATATTGAAATTTGGCAAGGACTCCATTCTTGTTCTTCAGAAAGTAAATCCAATTTTTCCTAGAGTGATCATCTATGAAGAGTACATAGTATAGGTATCCATTTAAGTATGCAACATTCATTGGCCCACATACATCTGAATGTATCAAGTCCAAGATTTCCTTGGATCTGTTGTCACTGTTAGGAAAGGATCCTTTAACATTTTTTCCAAGGGAACAACCTTTGCAAATACATTTATGTTGGATCTGGATCTTTGGTGGGCATGTTACCATTTTAACTAGAGATATAACAACTCTATAATGAATGTGAGAAAGTATTCTATGCCATAACTCACTCAAGATGATAGTGTCATGTAATAAGGCTTGAACTGGTTTGATGGTCAAATTGTACAAGTTGTTTTCTATGACACCAATTACTTTGGAATATCTTATATGAGAGTCTTTGTGCCATGCAAGGACTCTTCCTTCTGAGAAAGAAATTTGGTAACCTTTGTATTCCAAGGCCAAAATAGAGACAAGGTTTCTCTTCATTCCGGGTACATATAAAACTTCCTCTAGTTTAAGTTGCATATTTGAATCTAGTTGGAAGGTAGAAGTTCCAACTCCTCTCACATTATATTTGGCATCATCTCCAAGAACAACATGTAGATGTGTCACTTTTTCAATGAAGTGTGTTAGATGATTTCTAATATTGGTCATGTGCTTGGAGGCACCACTATCAATTAGAAAACTATTATCATTGATAGGAACCACACCTGAGAGTGTTGAGATGTTGATGTCTTCATTATTTTGGAGTCTTGTGTCAAGCTTGCTTCCCATCATAATTTTTCTCATCTTCACAAACCCTTGTCAACTAGGCTAGAAAACCTAACGGTTAGGCTAGACTAGCACTTTCAAGTTTTTTTGGGCTTATGAATGCCAACAATAAGCCTTGATAAATATGATAACCCTGGTAAGATGAGGATATTCTTCAAGAAGTTTGCAGAAATATACTTTAGAATTTTCTACAGAATTTTGGAGAAACCCTAGAAACCCTTAGGGCAAAAAATTCAAAATGCCCAGAATTTTGATCTAAGACTTGCTAGAGATGCGTTGAAGGAGGCCGTACTCTTTTATGTCTTTTTCAGAAGAAGCGTCCAAGTTTTGAGTGGTGAAATTTCTCAGGAGAGGAGGTTGTACGGATTTTGTGGAAACCCTAGGAGGGTCGTATGGTTTCTGCAGATGAGTGAGAGAAGGAGCTAGAAAAATCTTGTGCAATGGGATATTCAAGACCTATGCTCTGATACCATGCTGATTTTTCATAAGCTAGGTTAAGAATGAATTTCATTCCATTTTTTCATTTTACTTAACCATAAACAATAATGTTGCAGCAACCAATATCACAAGAAGAAACACCATGCACAAGAACACAAGAAGTATCCTGGGAAACCCTTCTCGACAAGGGAAGAAAACCCAACCAAATCCTTTGCTATATTCTTCAGGAGAAAGACCTTCACCACCAAGAAAGACTTAGCACACAAGAGGGTGCTCAATCCCTAGAAGAATAACACCCAAGAGAGGTGCACACCTTTTACCAAGTAGATGTATTTGCTGTAATTTCCAAACTCACAAGAAAGATATGATTCCACAATGGGGAATCATCTCTTACTTATATTAGACTTGTCCAATCAACAAAGGCATCTATTGGCTCAACAGGGCCGACCTCTTTAAGTCACTTTATAATTATAATAATAATTATTATTAATATTATTATAATTAATATTAACCATATTAATTATGTTTTACATTTATTATTAATCACATTAAGGTGGGGCTGACATGTACCCTTTACATAACAATTAGGGTTATTGGAAGGTCTGACTCTTGAAAAAAATATAACAAAGGATCTGATACACCCACTAGTGCTCATCCACTATGGTCACATCCATAGGGATTTCATAGCTATGGATCACAACATTACACAGAAGAAGAAAAAATATGCTAACAAAGGATCCGACACACCCACTAGCAGTTCATCCACTGGGTCACATCCATAGGGATTTCTATATCTATGGCTCACAAATCAGCCATACGTATTAGAATAGACCTAAACACGCTCACATGTGCTCATCCAAAGGCACGGCCCACTCTCTACAGAGATCTTCTTCCCATCACGCTTCACAATGTGAGAACCATCTATACTCTTTTCTCATCAACCGAAGTTGCTAAAAGGAGGCTAACACATCATCTTCATTGTCATTCACATGACTATGCACCTAACACTTTAGGATACTACTATTCACTCCTTTGTTGCTCATAGGTGGCATCGGCCCAACCCATCTGATCCCTTCCATAGGATAATCTCATCCGAGTTCTTCTCTCACTCTGAATGGAGGAGGTCATCTCTAAGCTCCTAGATTTGTCTCAGGAAGGAACAATGAACCCTTTATTGTGGGATTTATACCTTGTGTTTGTGTCGAGAAAGGCTTCACATATTTTCAATGATCCACACCTCACATGTATGTAAGATGGAGAATGTCTCACATAGCCGCATTCATAAAAAACACCTCCAAGGGTGACACTCTAGGGTGATATTTCATTGAGCCCCATAAGTGAAACATTGGTCTATAAAAGTGGGGCGCTTGGCCTCCGGAAGCCCCAAATGATGCCCACACGCGCCACCAAGCTCACAAATACCTCAAAAAATGAAACCCTAGTTTTGGGTGATGTCTAGGGATATGATGGTGACATCCGGTGGCCCCTGCTAAGGGATGGGCCACTGATCCATCGAAGAGAAATGCACCGGGTCTAGGGTATTCCAGCCTCCAAAGGCGCTGTCCTTATTTCCTCAAAGGCAAGTATTCAATTCCTTCACCCTTGGATTGGGGTTTCAACATCCATCTATGAGCTTTAAACCCCTGGGCTTTAGTTGTCTGGGCTAATCATTCCTAATGTGTAATTGGCCCATCGTGAAAGCAAGTCTCTAAAACAAGTATGCCATCCGTGGATGGGCAGTCACACCTGGATCATAGTGCATGTAAATCACATCCACAATTAAATTGCATCTAAAACATGTGCATCAAAACCCCCTTTAACCTGGACAAATGCCTGGGCTAAGTTATGCAATTTGGATGCTAGGTTTGATAAGGTCTCGTGGGTATCCTATTGGGATAACTCTCTCTTAAGTTTGGATTTTCCCTCAGGGTCTAACTGTGCCAAGTGTAAGTGTATGAGGTGGCATGGGGTAGATGTTTGGGTATGGGGTGCATGTAATAATAGGAAATGTAAAGTCTTACCTATAGATTCCTTTGTAGAGGGTGAATGTTCATCAGCAAATTCAATTATTCTATCCCATTCATTTTCACTCTTATTTTATTTCTTTGATATTTTACTCTGCGGCTCAAGGAATAGTCGAGGGCCACTCATCCTAGCCTCCGATGACCATAGGTGATAACATTATCCACAAACATTTCACTCAAATGAGAAGGTTGGATCAGGATGAGACCCCATTTCTCGCTATGCCACCAAGAGCCACCTTCTCACCCTAGTTGTGATGAGACCCCTATCCATCAACTAATACCTTGAGTGTTTGTTGTTCTTATGGGTTCCCTTTTCTTAATGAGAAGATTTCACTCTTTCTTGGGGATCCCTGGGCAAAGAATATCGAAGGATTCAACATTGGATTTTAACTCTTGCTATCTACTTTCACCTATCCTCGACTTTGGTAGCCTCCCTTCCTTCCCACAAGGATCAGTACAACCCTTCCTAGTGTAGGCAATCCCAATGCACAAACAAGGATAAGGGAGATGAAAGGAATAAAGATGAAAAATGGTAAGTATGAGGGAATGATGATGACCTTTCACAAATTCACCCAGTAGCAATCCATCCTAAAGGGAAATCAACTTTACTAGGAATTCCCTCACACCATCTAAGCATGAATGAGTTAAAGTGAATAATTTCCAAGAAAACGTAATGAAATAAAGAAGGATTCACTATGATATATTCCTCCAAGTGATTCAAAAATCAAAGTGATACATACCATGATACCCACTCATTACCTCATGGAGCAAAGATCCATCACCATGACTAGGTTTGTAGGATGGACTGCTGTTGGTGATAAATGGACTACAATCGGCAAGAGGGCCATGACCAAGCTATTAACTGATCTCAAGATCTATGTATAGGACCTCGTGGCCCCAATATCAAGTAACTCTTTAGTTATCCTAGGTAAGGGATAACATCGTCTAACTCGACATGTTCCCTTAAATGTAGAGCAATACGAGAAATCTCAACATCTCGTATGACCTTGCTAAATCTCAACAAAGGTTATTAGTAATCCCTAGGGTGGTTATATCACCCCTTGTTCATATATATGATATAATAAAAAATAAAGAAATCTAGTCTAGCATATGATCATGATCATACATATATGCATAATGAATCAAGACAATATGAAAATTGCAACTAAAACTATGCTAGAATGATATGCAATCGTATGTACAATGTATGCAAATGCCTACCTAATCCTACTTACATGTTATTTAAATGTTTGGTGTAGTTATATAACCAATGAAACCATCCCTAGTACCTCCTCATAATACCGCTTCTATGCTTCCATCATAAAACCAAAAAATGCCGTGTTACACAAAAATAACATGAGTTAGAGCATGCATATATCATAGGAAATCCTAAAGTCTATTCATGGAGGTGGAGGGAGGGACAAAATTATTCCAATTCTTACACTTCTAGGAAATTCTATCAATCCATCAAAAAGGGATCATGAAAATCAAAGGCTCAAAAGACTGACTCAAAGAGTCTAAAGGTTGATTACCTTGGAAGTCATCAATATCCCGGTGGGTCCGGGAAGGGACTAGAAAGAACCTAAAGTATGACCAACAACTTCTCAGGGGAAGGTAGGAATACCAAGATATAAACTTTTTCTTAAGGAATTCAACCTACCCTTTAATTCTAAAAATAAATAAGGATTTCTTGATAAAACTTAAGACAAGGGACATGTTTCTCAACTGCACCCTTAGTTAAATAGCGAGGTAAAGTAATAGAAGGAGGCTGGAAAAAACTTGTCACAAGTAACCTGCTTCGGGAAAGCAACGTCCTCACCCTTATCAGTCATCTCAATACAATGGTGGTTGATAACTAGTTGCCGCTGAATGCTCATTAAAAACCTCAAGGTATGAATGAAAACTAGGAGAACATAGTACTAGGTCACCCTTGGAGATGTACGTAACTATATCATTTCCTTGTTGCCAAATGTCAAAATTAGTAGTAACCCCATATGAAAGTTGTAAAGGAAACATTTGGAAATGATCTTCAATGTTGTAAATGGGATCCCTATCATACCCAATCACATCCCATTTGCATTTCCTGACATGTATGAACTCACCACATACCAACCATGTCATTTCTTTTATCATAACATGAAGGGATTAAAACATCCAAGGGGTCCTCTAACACTTCTTCACTTTGGAAATAATAAAATAAAGCATCATAAATTTTTTGGAAAGGGAAATAACTTACTCTATTCACTTCTTGCTGTGCAGGAACGTCAAAGGCTTGGATGAGGACTTCCCCATCAACAGCATGTGCATCGCTGATTCCTCTCATGATTTCTACATCTTTATCTCTAATATAGAGAGGGTATAACTTGTCCATGATTCCCTTCTTCTTTACCTTTGAATCATAGAATGCATCGTATGGTGAAAATAACCAACACCATCCTCTTTGGTGTGGTAGGAGAAATAGGATCTCGATGCCTTAATAAAAGGAGTAGAGCATGTATTACACTTTAATCATCGTTTTATATTTAGCCTCTATCTCAACTGTGTGTTCATTATCCCATGAGGAAGCATGAGTACCCTTTCCTTCCTCTTGGGATTGGAAACATTAATTAGGATCCATCTCCTCAACATGTTGTTGGTCAATGACTTGTTCACTTCTTTCTTAGAATTTACTAGAAAATAATATCATCTCTCGCGGAAACTTAATCTCTCCAGACTAAGAGTAACTGGGGTATCTTTGGGGTCATCAACTTTGATTGCTGGAGTAAAGAGGTGTTCTCCATTGAACGAGATATTTTCCTTGATTTGTATAGCCATGTGATAATCTTCTTCGATTGTTCTTTGTCCCTTTTGCATCGAGGATAAATCCTAATTGCACTAAGAGTGCATTGGTATAGAGGTAAATGAGGTAATTCTGTCTTCGTGGACGATGGATTCTAGGAATTTGTTGTAGCAAGTTCTCAAACTTGGTATGGAATTCTTTGATAGTCTTGTTCTTAGTTTGTTTCATGTACTCAAGTATTTTTAATATCATGTGGAGATATTCTAATTTAATAATTCCCATTTCTATAGAGTTATCTTCTAACTCAATCCATAGATGTGGACAAAATGGATCCACAGAAGGCTAAGAACAACTTAGAACTCGTGAGAGGCAACCTCTATAATGCCTCGCATCAATGGCTCCAACAAATAGAGAGAAGGAAAAAATTCAAAGTTCCCAAAAATCGAAATGGTGCCGATCGAAGAGTGCATCACAATATTTCTAACAAAACAAAATGACTCATCAAACGTAGTTACAGATTGGAAACATATTAGCAACCAAAGTTGTGGTCAAACAGGTAAAGTCAATAGGCCACATCATCATCATCCATACTAATCACATGGAAGGATATCAACATGATGCATCACCGGACGTCAACATGCCATGTGGAAGCACTAGAGGGGTCAGCCATGTGTCACCCACCAATATGATTTCTAGGGCTCCATTTGGACCAGTACAAAAGTGCCACATGGCACCCCCTATGATACCACATGGAACCACCACGCATAAGTGCCATGTGTCTCAGATGGATTTGACATGAGGACATCAACAACCGGTGTCTCAATTCAATGCATGCCATGTAATAACCGCGCAAATTCACTGGCACCCCCGAGATGCCTGGCGCGAGGCCACATGACCAAAAAATAAAAATAAAAAAATAGACCCCCGGCCAAATTTGGCAGAGGTCCCACCATATCTAGCACATCCACCAAAGTCAGAAGTCGGCCATTCAAATGTAGCATAGGTTTTAACAAAGACCCAAAAGTGGAGTCTGGTTTGATCTCCTCAGAATCCCTCCCACATATTCTTCGTGGTAGTTGACAACTAACTTGCCCACGTTCCATCGGGTAAACCCATCATCGCATCTGCTATTTAAGCCGTGATTCCATTGAGTCGAGGGGTCGTGGACCGCATCGACTCAGGAACAGATTTTCGAGGGAAGGACTGTGGATTATTGGCTGCGGTGGTGGCATGGAAACCGGTGACAAAATTCCTTCTTGGGCCCTCGGAGTGCCAGAGTCGATCGAGGTGTGGAGATAAATATTTTGGTAATTCGGACACCACAAATTCAATGGTGTTGTCTTTTTCTTGATCTGAGCATTATTTCCTCGTACCATTTCATAATGAGGTATATCCATGTATTTTCCAAATTCTTTTGTTGATAATGAAAGAGCTTACCCATTTGAGAGTAGGACTCAGAGACGAACTCCGTGGATGAATCCATATACATCAAGTTTTTGTGTTCGGGGATCTCGATTCTATGTCTCTTCATTTTGAGTTTTCCCTTCTTAATAGTGCACTTTAATTGATGCCTAATGCAATTCTTTATAAGTCAATGAAAATATTCCGGATCATGTTGGTATCGTGAGCATACATCTTTGACTTGAATTGTTGAGTGCACCATAATACGTTCAAGAATAAGTGCTGTATGAATGAACCTTAATAATTTTCAACTCCGGTTATCAGGTAACCCCGAAGGAAGAAAAATGGCAGAAGAGGACAAACTTTATGAATAGGAGACAAAATTTCACATGGTATTTTATAACATGTAAGAAATGACGAATAAATGTATCGATTAGGAGAGAGGAGGAAGAAGAGCAAGAAAAAAGGAATCAAGCATGAAGACGATAATGCTTCTGTGAAACTATACATAGAGGAGATCCTCCCCGAAAGCATCTATCTTCACCTCGAAGCCTTAGTTCTTCTTCCTCCTGGAGCATCTCTTCTTTCACTCTCCCTCATCATTCTAGCTTACATATAAATACTCTTTGAAACCATTATTAAATTTTGATGTAAAATTTGCTTCACCTATGTTTAATGGAGATGTTAATATTGAAAAGATAGATAACTGGATCCGACAGGCCAAGTGTATTGTTGTGCCCAACATATTGATGAAGAGGAAAGTGCAACGGGATTCTCTTTGGTTGGAAGGCACACCTCCTGTTAAGCACTCTAAAACCAGATCCGCAGAAATATATTTAAATAACCAAGAATAAACCATAAACCATTCACCACAACCATGAACACAAGAAATATCCAAAAACCCTTGAGGTAGGTAACACCATATATTAATCCTATGGAAGGATAAAATTCCCTCAAGCAACTCTTGCTTGTACAATCACAATATTCTACACTATGTTTCACATTTGTCAGACTTTATATAGCCTCCCTATCTCCTAGGAACCTCTAGAGAGCCTTCTCACATTTATTACATCCAAACTACCATAGTGGGCCTTTTTATTAATATAGTGGACCTAGTCCAATCCTACATTGAATGACCACATTCTCATATATATTAAATGACTTCCACTAATAACACATAACTATATTCCCATTGGATAAATTCCTCCCTAGGTACCCCATATTACCTCCTGTAAGCAATAAATTTTCATATACATTACATCCTCTTCACATACATGTTTCATTCCTTCAAACATTAGAAGAAACCATACATGATCTTTAGCTAATCAATGTAGCCAATCGTACCAAGTACTCACTCATCCATCCATCCCAATGGAAGTCAACACATGATGTCTATCCGCTACCTTAAACTTTATTCCCATCATGTTATGTTTCCTGCCTTTTTAGTATCTTTCCTGCCTGTACACTCTCACGCATAAATGTTCATGCACACATGCCCTCGCCCTTTGATGAATTTTGCATCTCTATATGATGTGGATGGCGATATATAACAACTGTAGAGGGAATTTGTTCTTTTTTTCAAATCAACACTTTGTGCCTCTGAGTCAATGACCTCCTTAGCTTCCCTCTGGACATGTCATTCTTGTGATTTTGCTTCATCTCCTTTTGTGATCATCGGGTTCAACTTCAGACTGGATAATAACTTTTGTGATAGCCCAAGGGCATCTTTCTTACTAAGAGACACATCCTTCAATGTGATGTTTTCTTCTTGTACCACAACTTTAAAAACTTCTTTGCACATTAGCTAATGGTACCCACCGACTGGACCCAAGGATATCCCAAAACAATATCCACTTCATCCATATCCATAGTATTAAAATATGAATGCAACACATATTTATCCATGGTAATCTTCAAATCTTTAAAATTTGAACATTTTCACCCTCAACATGTGTGTGCTTTGAATATTCTTTACCGAACTTAAAATCTATTAATCAACTGAACATTGATAAAAATTATGCATGCAACTAGGGTTAATAGGAACAACAATATTTTCATGAATACAACCATGAACCTACAATATAGATTTTTCATTACGAAGAAATATACTCTTGGTTCTCTCTTTATCCCGATTTTCTCCATGAGGACTAATTTGTCTAACAATATTTTTTTCAAATTCTACATTGGAGAGTCTCTATCATCTCATCATAATCAAGTGATTTCCACTCAAATGGCAAAGCATCACCTTGCAATTTGAGAGTTACCTTAAATGGGGCCAAGTATCTTCCCATACTGATTTTATTTATTTAATGAATGATTCCAATACTAGCCATCACATTTCCTTGTAAAATACATCTTTATATGAAAAAACCCCTAAAAATAGATCAATAAGTTATGGTAAAAAATCGCAGCTTTTTTTGGAAAAAACCCTAAAACCGGCACTTCATAATCTCCTAACCTCCGCTTCCGGGCTGATTTTTTTGAAATTAGGTGAAATTGTGGTAAAGAACTCAGATCTGTAATTTTTGGGCAAATTTGGCCTCCACAGATGGGAATAAAAATAAATCGCTACTGTAAAACCTCAAAAATTGGCAGAGATTAAAACCTCAATATCTTGACCCTCCTGACCAAGCTCAGACGATTTTTTTAACTTGGGTGTTTTACAGAGAACTCAGATATACAACCTCTTTCTGTGGCCCCACGTAAATATTCTTAAATGTCCGGAATGTTTCGGGTCCGCTTCAAAAAATATGCAAAATAAAAAATAGTTGCCCATAACTCCCACAAAGAGTGCCTCATACCACTTGTTAAGAACCAAAGCACTGAATACAAAATAACCACAAATATATATACAAGAACAATATGCAAAATCTTATTTATTACTATCAAAACCCTTAAGGTAGGGCAATTCATACAACAATGGATCCTATTATGGAGAAAGGATCCTCTCCCTGCTCATTTGCCTCTTTGAGGGGGTATCTCTTATTGAGCTACCGCCTAAATACAATAATACAATCTCTCTCTTCATGTCTCATTACATTGCTTGAACCCCTTTATATAGTGCTACTCATCACCTAAGAACATTCTAGAGAGGAATCTTATAGAAGTAGAACCTTCTACAGTTCTCTTACATTTATTATATCTTAACTACCATAAAATATTTAATATAGTGACCTAGTCCACCTTAAATGGAATGACCTCCACTATTATCAATACTATGTACCCTCCTCACTCTACTCACTTCTGCATCTTATACTCACCTATATATAGCTACCTTACAATCCATCCCTCTTATGAAAGCGTCGTCCTCAACACTTGATGTACAAACTATATACCAGTGTCCCATTGATAATTGTGGACCGTAATGCTAAATAAGACTCAAGAACCAAAGTCCCATGTAGGAAATCCAACTATACCAAGTAGTCCAAACTACTCATTGTGTAAGTCTGAGTCTCATGTCCAAGTGCTCAAGTGTGAACTCCCCGTAGGAAGAGCCTTCTTGAACTCAATAAACAACTCAAACATGCTTCCAGATCGATACACCTATCATGTGGATCCAAATAAGAAGATCCATCCCACTAGGAAAATGGTCGTGAGGTAATATGGAAGGAATACACATAGAATAATATGTAGACTTAACGCTTAGTAATCTCTTTTGATGGTACCTTGTGTTCTACATAAGGTGAGTAGAGTCATCAAATAAAGATGGAAGCACATCCTTCCTTAAATGACAACTATCCATATACCAATCATCACACCAATATCCTCAAAATCATACAAGTATATTTCCTTGGATTATATTCATCCCTTATGTTTTCCATAAGAAATATCTACTACAAGTTATTCAATGAATCTTGAATACTATGAAAACTATCATCGAGGTCAGAGTGAGACTGGGCTGTGAGGCCATGTATGAGGTCACTGTGAGGCGATGTGCAATGTAACCAAATTCCATCCAATCAATAACACCGATCCGCAAGAATTACTTAAGGTTTGAGATGAAATAGCCATTTGAGCACCTTATGAACTCTTCTGGCTCTGTACCGCCACTTAAAAACTCAAAAAATAGGACCCAATAGTTTACGATATTAAATCGTGGCTTTTTCTCGAAAAACCCTAAAACTACCTAATCCTAGATTTATTTTTTAATTTGAGTGAAATTGTGAGAGTAACTCATATCTATAATTTATTTGGGCAAATCTGGCCTCCAAATGCTACATAAAAAAAAAAATCGCTACTACCGGGTTCTGCTAAGCAAGCAGGTAAAAACCCCTAAAATTGGTAGGTAAGAGATTTTGTCCCTCAATATCTTCATCCTTCCTGACCAAGGCTTTTATTTTTTTTTTAACTTTGTGGTTTTTTTTTTTTTTGAGAGGAACTCAGATATCCAATTTGTTGCAAATTCTTTTTAGAAATATACTGAAAATGTCTGAATGTTTCATGGCCCCTCTTTCTTCTCTGGAAAAAAATCTACAAAATAAAAAATAGTTGCCTACAACTCCTACTCGGAAAGTGCTCTCTCTTTGATACCACTTGTTAAGTAACAATTACCAAACCAGATCTCAAAATATACTTCAGAAATAACCAAGAATAAACCATAAACCATTCAATGATAAATCCCATGAAATTACAAGAATGTACACAAAACCTTTGTGGTAGGGTAATACCATGTATTAATCCTTATGGAATGATAGAACTCCTCAAGCAATCCCTCAAGCATAACTAGGCTATTATTCACTATGTTTCATTACATTGCCTAGACTTCTTTATATAGCTCCTCCCTATCTCCTGTTTAGGAACCTTCTAGAGAGCCTTCCTTCTCTACATTTATTACATCCAATCACTCATAGTGGAAGGGCTTTATTAGTATAGTGGACTCCAGTCCTTTACATTTAATGGACCACATTCTCATATATTAAAATGACTTCCATTAATAAATAATATACTGCCCTATCAATTCCCTAGGTACCCCATATTACCTCCTAGGTATACTACTACTTGAGTATGGTGGGAGAGAAAGATTCATGACATAAGTAAGTGTGGTAAATATTTTTTCCTCATGGTTAGAATTTAAATCCGCGATAAGGAAGAAATTTCATCCATTAGGGTATTTACATAAAGCAATTATGGAATGGAAAACTTTGAGGCAAAGTAAAGGTCAAATTGTACAAATTTTCATAGAAGAATTTAGGAATAAATCTCTTTCATTGAGCATTCCTTTGGATTCTTATGAAACTTTAATAAAGTATATTTTCGCACTTCACAGTTATATTCATCATACTTTTCTCTTGTTTAACCCCACTATTCTTGACAAAGTTTGTGTGCAAGCCACTCACCTTGAGAATAGGGGAAAACATGTTCAAGAATATCCCACAAAGAAACCTTCCAATTTCCCACAAAAGACTCTTAAGAAATTTAAAAGGAAGGACAAGAAGATAGCTATAGTGACGAGAGAAGGAGGAAAACCATCTTGCATTCATTGCAAGAAGAGAGGTCACGATGAAGAACATTGTTGGAAACTACATCCAGAAAAGAAACCGAAATAGTTCGGTGGAAAGGGGAAGACAAAGACCGTTGCTACAGTGCAGCAAGATCTTGGTTCTGATTCAGGAGATGAAGGAAAGATCACAGTGGTTGGAGTACAAGGTAAAGATTCTCTTCATGCTAGTTCAAGTTACAATGATGAATCTCATGTTGATGAATGAAAGAGGAATGAGTTATTTCATATAAGAGTTGTATCTAAACACACTAAGATATATACATTATTTGATCTGGGTTCCCAAGTAAACTTAATATCTGAAGCACTTGTCAAGAAGATAGGTCTTGAAATGAAACAACACTCGAAGACTTATCCTCTTGGTTTGGTATGTGATAAATCAAAACTTAATGTCACCAAACAATGTAGGATAAGATTTGATATTGCTTCAAAATTGATTCATGAAGTGGATTTGGATGTTGTACCACTTGATATATGTGGCATAGTGTTGGGAAGTCCTTATCTTTATGATAGAAAAGTAGTCTTCTTTCATCATGAGAACAAATACCACCTTACTAAAGGGGGAGTGGAATACATTGTTAGAGCTCACAACACGAGGGTAAATACAAAACTTGTTAGTGCAGGGAAAATGAAAAGACTCATAAACACTAATAAGAGATGTGTACTCATGGTCGTTAGAGAGAAATATGTCAGGACATTTCCAAGGGTGTGATCCATCTCATAAAAATGAATTAATTGATATTGTTTCTAAGTATGATGATATTTTTCAGGAACCGTATGGATTACCTCCTAAGAGGAAAATCCAACATGAGATACATATTCAACATGATTCTCCTCTTCCTAATGTGGGCATGTACAGGATGTCAGTTGTGGAGATGACAGAGATCAAGAAGAAGGTACATGGCTTATTGGATCAAGGGGTCATCAAGCCCAGTTCATCTCCTTGTGGTTCTTTTATCGTGATGGTGCCAAAGAAGGATGGCACATGGAAAATGTGTGTCAATTTCCGAGCTTTAAATAAAATCACTTTGAAAAATTGATACCCTCTTCCTCGCATAGATGATTTAATTGATCAATTTAAGAATGTTGTTTATTTCACCAAGTTGGATTTGTGCAGTGAATATCATCAAATCAGAGTCCCAGAACATGATGCATGGATTGTTTGAGTGGTTAGTTATGTCGTTTGGGCTTTGTAATGCTCCGACAACTTTCATGTGTGTGATGAATGATGTATTCAGGCCTTTCCTAGATGAATTTGTGATTGTATATTTAGACGAAATTCTTTTTTTATAGGGACTTGAGATGATCATGTGAGGCATGTAAATCAAGTATTTGATACTTTGCAAAGGGAAAATTGTATGTAAAACCATCTAAATGTGATATTGGCAAGACTGCACTTGTGTACTTAGGTCATATTGTAGGAGGAGGACAATTGAAAATTGATCCTCCCAAAATTGATGTAATTGTAAAATGGCCTGAGCCAAAAAGTGCAACTGAATTATGAAGCTTCTTAGGTGCAGTCCAGTATTGGAGGAGATTCATTCCCAAATTATCCTTTATAGAAACTCCTTTGCATGCCTTAAACAGTGTCAAGAACACTTTTGAGTGGGAAGGAAAGCAATACAAATATTTCAACATTATGAAGCTGAAGATCAGTACCGCACCAGTATTAGCATTGTCGAATCTTCAACAGCCTTTTGAGATCGAGACAGATGCCAATGGATATGCCATGGGTGCAGTATTGACGCAATATCATAAGCCTATCTATTACCACTCTGAATCTTTTGACCAAGTTGTTGTTAACTATTCTACATATGATACAGAGTTGTATGCATTGGTCTAGAGCATAAAGAAATGGAAACACTACTTGTTAGGGAAGGAAACAATCATACATATAGATCACCATCAATTAAAATATCTTCAAGCACAAACCAAAGTACAACAATCTCGACACTATAGGTGGATGGGTTTTCTACAACAATTTTGTTTGGTAATCAAGTACAAAATGGGTACAAGTAACAAGGTAGCTGATATGCTTTTTAGACCTCCTATTGAAGATTCTATTGTTTTGAAGAATACTTTTGTATATCATGATATCTATGTAGAACAATATGCCATCTATGAATATTTTAAAGAAGTATTGGTGAAGCTAACCCTTGGTGCACAAGTAGAGAAATATTATCTGCAGGGAAAACTACTTTACCATCTTGGAAAGCTATGTATTCCTACAAGTGAACAAGTCCATGTAATATGAGAAGCTCACACTTCTCTTGTGTCTGGGAATTTTGGAGTGGGAAAAACGATGGCTCATTTGCAGAGGTTTTGTTACTGGCCTCAAATGAAATCAATTGTAACTAAATATGTAAAGGGGTGTGTGATGTGTTCTACTTGTAAGACCACTAATAGAAAACTCGGGATATACTCACCACTTCCTGTTCCATCCCATCCATGGGAAAGTGTCTCCATGGATTTTTTAGGGGGTTTACCAATGACGAAAAGGGGTCATGATTATTGTTGGGCACTTTAATTCTCTAAATAAATAGATAATTAAGGTGTTCAATATAAATTGTCAAACCCATGAAAGTTTTTTTATTGCAAGATAATTGTGCACAGTCTATGCTAGATTGATGAAAGAAAACACTAATCAAGTTGCAGTATTGAAATAAAAAGAGTTTTGAAAACTGAACATTAACACAAGTTTCTGACATAGCTGGAGTTCTAATCTATTGTTGCAGAATTGGAATCACACTTGCATAATTGAAATCTAAATGGATGAGTGTATAAGAATCATGGATTATCTGTTTTATTCTAATTTTCTATTTTATTCTTGCAGAAGGGAATTATGTGCTAATTACCAAAAATAAATCTACTGTAATTGCAGGGAGGAAATTCACACTTCTAATTACTTTTGCTTGAAAGCAGAGTTTTACCTAGTGCAGAAATACGATTCTCCAGTAGTATACAACACTTGACTTCTAATTCTCATGAGACACACTGATGCACATTTGACATGAAGGAATTGAACTGTAACAACAATTGTACTCTAAGAATGCTAAACAGATTAATCACACAAATCAAAGTAACTAATCTAAAACGTAAAACATAGGGGAGTCTGTGAGGAAGGTGGGCCCTTTCCTTCTCACTGAATCCACTCAAAAATATTACAGTCGGTTGGAGAAACTCAAATCGCCTTCTTTATTAAAATCACTAAAAAATTTCAATTACAAGTTGCTTCACTTTACTTCACAATTCCACAACTAATCTTTGGTATCAATTATTACAAAAGATATTCTATTTAAAAACAGAGTCATTCAGTTCAAAATGGACTCAAAACATCCTTGAGAATCCCAGATTCTCAAGTTGTTCGTAAGATACAAGAGATCTGCCATATTCATGAAATCAAGAAAAATAATCAGCGTGAGCCAAGACGTATAACAACAGAGGTTCAATCTTCAAGATTCGTCTTTCAGGATCAGTGGCCATCTGTTGCAGTGAGTGTAACAACTTTTAGGATTGGTGTGCATCTGTTGCAGTTGGTGTAATAGCTTCCAGTATTTGTGGCCGTCTGTTGTAGCAAGTGTGACGACTTCCAGGAAAGGTGCACAGTTGCTGTAGTCATGTAACATCATGCAGGACTAGCGCACAGCTGTAACAATTGGTGTAACAGAAACGATCTTTCTTCAAGTCTTGGCTGTCTTACACATTTTGATCATTAGTTTCACATTTATGGGTAAAATATGAGAAATACTACCAATCAAATGTGTTAAGTAAATAATAATATCAAAGCAATATCAATGATTCATACCTTGGGAAAAAGGGTCTTAGCAAGCACTAAAGTAGACATTTAGCATAGAAATGTTAAGGTTGAAAGGGCAAAAGATATAATGAAAAGGGGACATTTCTGGGTCCTAACATAATCCCCAACTGAAGACATTGCATTTCCTCATGAAAAACACTTTCAATCCCTACACTAAATCTGATTTAGGGAGGTGACTCCTCCCATGCAAACGACTAAGACAAATCGCTAAGTACCGGTATGGAAAACTGTGTGGACCCCCAATATCTGTAATCTCAAAAATTTGTCCTTCTTGCCTTGTCTTCTAGAACATAATTATTTTAAGTGTGTAACAAAGGTTCTTGTGGTTGAGTTGTTGGTGAACCAACAACTACTCTATTACGTTGAGATCTCCTTTGCCTTACTGGTTCTTGTGGAGCAGTAAGGTCACATTCTGTCTTGACTAAGAGATTGACTGGTTCTTTAGGATGACCAGTGACTAGTACTTTCACTACTTTATACCTCGTCTGAAAATAAATATTACCACATTCAAAGCACATGAGCTCTCTATTTTGGTCCATAACAACTTTTGTGAGTGATAATATGTCCAAGGCTATCCCCTCTAGATTTTCCTGACGAACAACCTGCAATTCTTCCTTTAAGGAAGCCAACTCTGCTTTGAGGCTATCATTTTCCTTTAATAGTTCAGTAATCCTAGAATTTTCTGTATCCTTGACCTTCTTCTCAATTTGAGAAAAACTCTGAGCAAGTGGCACATCCTCACTATTTTGCGTAACTGGTTCTAGTGTGGCAGATACACCCATGACTTGTTCCTTTGGAATAGTTGATTCTAGCCTGACTAGTTCTTGTGGAATAGTCTTTCTCTTGGTAGTTGGTTCTTGTGTAACAACTAAGTTTGGGATGGCTGTATCTTGTGGAACAGTGTCGTCCTGGGCAGTTGGTTCTTGTGTAACAACCATGTTATTTGAGGGGACTAGTTCTTGTGTGGCAGCCTCTTTAACAATGGAGGATAATGGACTAAGAATAGGTATTTCCTATTCCATATATTTCCAGCCAACTGATGCTTTAATAGACCTTGCCGACAGAGTTCTCCTCCTAGGTAAGGTAGAGACAAAAATAGGGTCTTTCTTTAACGCTGCTTTAGGAGAAGGAGGGTGTTCTTCAACAATATCACAAGGAGAGTGTTCTTCAACAATCATACAAGGAGGAAATTTTGGGATGTTGGGGTCTGATATAATCTGTACTTCATCACTCATTGAGTGATGAATAGAATCAATAAGAGGAGCCGATGATTCTGATGTAACTCGTGTACATTCCTCTTGTAATGTTAAAATGGTTGCTTGAAATTCCTTGCACAAGGTGAAACCTGGAATATGTACCTCAATAAATTATGGTAAGGTCTGAGTATGAGAAAAATCAGGACACTTTGTGGCAGCATCTGGTACAACCCTGTTGATGCCTCTCTTATATTTTCTTGTAGGCTGACATTTTCTTTTTTGAGACGATTCAGTAGAAGTGACAGTAGGGGTCTGAACTGCTGTTGCATCATGAGGAGGGTTGCTTCTGTCAATTCTCCTCTAATATTCTCATCTAGGTTGATGTTTGGTGTTCTGAATTGAGTCATTGGCAAATACAGTAGGTGATGGAACTGTTGTGACAATAACAAGAGGTTTTTGAGTTGTTGCTGGTGCCACAGGAGAAGAAGTTGAGGTACTTGCAGTTATAGTGGAGGCTAGATTTGTTGTTGCAGTGGATCACTCTGAACTAGTTCTTGTCCTGGGTAGTGTAGAGACAGAAGGAAGGATTTTCCTTTTCTTGGATTTAGGGGTCAGAGGGAGTTATTGAACAAATGTTGTTGCAGCAGAGGGCTGCAGCTCATGACTTGGTCCAGGGATTGTGCTGTGAAATACTGTCTCAACCACAACTGAAGGCATAGGGTTTAACTGTTATGGTTCAATTCCATCGAGGCATTTCTGAGTGGTGTGAGAGGTGCTTCTGATTTTACATTTGGTATTTGGATTTGACTTATGGGTAGTTACAGTCGGGATTTTAACTATTGGTGCAGTCGAGGGCTCAGGATTTAACTTTTTTGGGTCGGCTATAACAACAGGCACAGGAATTGGCTTCTCAGGGTTGGCTATTATAGTAGGCACGGGAGTTGGCATAGGAACTTTAGGTAATGGGTCATTAGGGATTCCCATTCTTCTAGGAATCAACAACCCTATGAGTCTGTGATTGGAAAGACAATTCATGGAGTTCTTGGATTTCTTGACAAAGTGAGCCATATTATGCAAGCATTGAATAAGGTAATAGGGAATGTTTATTAGCTTCTGATGTCTCAAATGTGACAATAGAACAAAAAAAAAAAAAAAACAACTTGGTATCTCCCTTCGCATGTAATGTACCTTTTGATGAATTTTGATACCTTCCCCCATGGCTCTGGTTAGGAACTGACATCTGCACCTTGGCCTTTCATCTGTACTCACTCATTTCCAATGAGAAAACCCTTCTGTGCGTTGGGAAGATGTGCTTTCCTGCTAAACCATTTTTCTCCTGTGGTTGGCATCCCTGTCACAGCGGCTATGCTCTCTTTTGTCACTGGAATCCACACTACGTGCACCATTGAATAGACATCTGCGAGATTCTAACTGAACTCTAAGACTTCTGCTTCATTAAACCCCTACAGCTTCTTAAAATAAGAAATCCATCTAGCCTGCAGAAATATTTGATAAACATCCGGGTGTAGCAACAATGCATACAGATTTTATGGTTCATATCTCACGGGCGTTCCTCCCATGACATTACATTTGTATTCAACAATGAATTAGGAGGAGAAACCGACACCTAAACCAGATACAGAGAAAGTTCGAACGTGCACTTGCATGAAGAGAGCAGTGTCACAATGAAAATAAGCATGATTGAAAGGTGGCGGAGGTGAAATATAAAAAAAGGAGTTTTTCTATTAGGTCGACGTGGATTTTTTCGTTCCCCCCCAACTAACCTTATTGGCTTGCGGTTTAATGAATTTAGGAAAACCGAAAGGTAGGAATCAAAGCGTGCTTTCATATATATATTACTTAGACATGTAAGATTAGTAGCGTACCTCATAACTTATCTGTCGGAGTAACTGCACTATCCAACCGCCATTTGATCCATGTGGAATAGCTATAATAATGAGAGATCGCTCTGGAACGTGAGAAATGATGATATGACAAGTGGAGCATAAGTGGAGTCCTTTCTATGGTTTAACAGTTGGAAAGTTGGGGATGTGGAGTTAAGTAATGATGAAGCGACTCTTGTTGGGACAGAGAGAGCATAAAGTATTTTTGAAAAATGGTGGAAATTTAGACAAAACAACAATGTTGCCATATGTAGAAATGGTAGAAATGCTAAAGAAGGTGGGTGAAACAATGTGGAAAAATAATTAAAAGGAATAATATCAGTAGGTGTATCAGTATATATTTTGGCCGGAATGGTGGAATTAGGTTTAGCAGCATGTAAATCGGCCAATTTATCGTAAAAGAGTGTAACAACATGCAAGGCAAAAGAGTGGGGAAAGTGGTGTAACAGCATGGAAATTGGTCATGCGGTTGGAAAATGGTGTAAAGGTACATGGTCATGTGGTTAGAAAATAGTGTAACGGTACATGGTGTAACAACACATGGTGTAACATCATGTAACCCCTTCGAACACAGAATCACTTAGTTTTTAGGAAGTTTTTCAACTTCCAGAAACTAATCCTTTGGATTCTTCTGTTGTAATCTACCTTGTTGTTCTTCAATTTATCTGCACACAAGTAACTGCCTGATACCTTTCTAGGTTGAATTTATTAGCATAGCAAAGAAACATAAAAAAAAAAAAAATTAAGAAAAAATAGAGAAATTCAAATTTGCAGAGTTTATTTATATACAAGGTGTTATTGAAAGCAAAAAAAAAAAAAAGTTCTAAGGTTCAGAAGGGGAAGGAGCAAGATCCTTTCCTTTTAAGAACTGATAACCTGTATCAACTGTACATTGAGATTTAAATTCTTCTTTGGATAGTGGACGCTGGTACAGATGAAAGCGATGGCCATTTGCATGTAACTATGTATTGGATCCATCAATAATGACCAATCGGACTGTCCCATTGGGAAAAATGGTGTCTACCTCGTAAGTTCCTAACCATCATGTACGCAAATTACCCTGGAATTTTTTAAAGTGTGAATCATACAACATAGCCCAATCTCCCTTTTTGAACAATTTATTCTTGATGACTCGATCATGCCACTTTGTTCTCTGCTGTTGAATCACTGTGGTTTGATGAATAACATCCAAACGATTCTCATCTAACTCGTTGAGCTACTGTAGTCTGGCCTTTTGTGCCATAGTCAAGTCGAGATTGACTGTTGATGTAGTTCTTAGGGTTTTTATTTAGAATTCAATAGGAAAAAAAGGGCTCTTTCCATATACCATCTCATAAGGAGAAAAACCAGTTGTGTTCCTCCAAGTAGTTCGATAATCCCATAGAGCTTCATGCAATCTGTCAGACCAATCCCTACGATGTTCCCTCACTGTCTTAGTAAGAATATCTTAACCAATATATAGACATTCTCATTTGAAGGTGGGTTAATGGGCCCTATAAAATCTATGGCCCATATTTCAAAAGGCTCTAACACTACTTGAGGCTAGAGAGGCATATCATCCCTATGATTTGGCTGACCCATGTGTTGGAAACTATCACAGGCATGGACATATTTCTTTGCATCTTGAAATATTGTGGGCTAGAAATAGCCCATCCTCAAAATTTTATGCCCAATCATTTTATCATAAAAATGACCTCCATAAGGGCCATCATGGCAAGATTTAAGAAGATCATAAAATTCATAATCCCTCACACATCTCTTGATTTCTTGATCCAGGCCTATGTAGAAAAGGTATCCCTCTATCCAACTATACTGAGCACTTTTTTGAATAATCTTCCTTCTTTCTCTTGGAGATAGATGTGGAGGTACCTTCCCTGCAACCAAATAATTAGCAATGTCTGCATACCAAGGTGAGTGAGAATATACTGCAAACAAATGTTCATCTGGAAAGGAATCATGTACTGGTTAATTATCATCATTTATATGCAATCTTGAGAGAAAATCAACAACCACATTTTCTTTTCCTGGTCTATCTACTATAGTGATGTCAAATTCTTGAAGTAATAACAACCATCTTGTTACTCGGGCATCAGTAATAGGTTTATTCATCATATATTTAATTTTTGTATGATCAGTATGAATAAAATTAGGATAACCAGTGATATAATGCCTGAATTTATTGATCGCATAAACTACTGCCAAGAATTCTCTTTCAGTAACTGTATAATTTATAACTCAAGAACCATGTTCTTGCTGATATAGTAGATAGCATAAGGATATTTTTCCTCTTGTTGCCCAAGTATTGCACCAATTACAGTGTTTGAGGCATCTGAAGAAATGTGAAAAGGCAGAGCCCAATTGGGCCCTCTCAAAATGGGAGTTGTGGACAATTTATGTTTCAGATCTGCAAAAGACAGTTCACAATTGTCAGTTCAACAAAAGTCAATATCTTTTGTTAGTAGAAAAAATAAGGGAGAGGCAAGTTTGGAATTTTTTTTAATGAATCTCATGTACTATCCAATGTGCCCCAAAAAACTTCTTACCTCTTTCTGAGTTGATGGGGTTGGAATGTCCAAAATTACCTGGATTTTGGCTGGGTCTACCTGAATTCCTGCATAAGAAATGAAGTGTCCGAGAACCACACCTTTGCTCATCATCATATGCCATTTTTCTGTACTTAGAGAAAGATGAGACTGTATACATATTTTGAGCACTTTTTCTAGATTAGTCAAAGCTTCATTGAAATTAGTACCATAAGGTGTAAAATCATCCATGAATATTTCCATACAGTCATTCACCATATCAGAGAAAATACCAATCATAGCTCTCTAGAAAGTGGCTGGTACATTACACAAGACAAATGGGAGAACCTTGTAGGAAAATGTACCCCAAGGGCTGGTAAAGGTGGTCTTATCTTAGTCCTGTGGAGCAATTTTTATCTAGTTATAGCCACTAAATCCATCTAGGAAAGAGAATTTTTTTTTTCCAGATAGGTTGTCTAGAACCTAATCAATAAATGACAGAGGGAAATGATCCTTATGCGTGGCCTTATTCAAGGCTATATAGTACACACACACTCTCCATTTACCATTCTTTTTGGGTATGATAACCAACGGTGAAACCCACTCACTGTCTGATATAGGGTAGATGAATCCAGCATTGAGAAGTTTTTGGAGTTCTTCCTTAACAATTTATTTAAGATTAGGGTTCATCCTCCTTTGGGGTTGGCAAATGGGTCAAAATTCTTCCTTGATGTATATATGGTGGGTGCATAGTTCAGAGGAAATTCCTTTCATATCCATGTAATCCCAGGAAAATGCTTCCTTATATTCAATCAATAACTTCATCAATCGACGAGTTTCAGCAGAAGATAAATCAGGATTGATGTTTAGGGATTTTCCAGGTTCGATTTCTACAGTGATACTCTTTGAACTGACTTTAGGAAATAATTCAGTTGTTTCAGTAATTGTTGTTTCAACGTTTGTTGTTTCAGTTGAATTAATTTGATTTACAACAGTTTCAGAAAACGTTTCCAAACTTGTTCCTTACTAGGAAATAGGGTCGAAGATTCTACTCAATAGGTGGTGCGTGTTCTGTGAAATAGTAAAGGGGTCACAGATAAAGCAATTGATTAACTCATCCTCTATCTCATCTTTGAAACTCAGGGATTTTCCTATGGTTAACACATGCAGATCACTTTCATCCTCAATGTCCATCCATAAATAATTTTCGGGTTCCACACTGGGTGTAGCATGAGGATAAAGGGTATTTTATTGGTGTCATAACCATTATATATGGTCATTGAACTAGATCTACAGCCAATGAAAGCATCGACTGTAGCTAACCAAGGTCTTCCTAGAATTAGAGGGTGGCCTCCTAAACGGGTTTTGGGTTGCAATATGACAAAATCGACAGGATACTCCCATGAATCAACTGAGATAACTAGATCATTGATTAATCCTTCTGTTATGATATTAGAATGATCAACTAATTCTAAAACAACATGAGTACGTCGTACTTGCACTCTGAGTTGCAGCAATTGTGTAGTTTCTATTGGCATAATGTTAATTGCTACCCCTAAATTTACTAACACATGGGAAATCAATGTTTGTCCAATTTTGACAATTACTATAGGGTTTCTTGGGTCACCATATTTAATAGGTGTGGTTTTTCCTAACATCAGTTTAGAAAATTCTCCCACTACATGTACTGTGAGGGGGTCCCTAGGTTTCTTTCTAGGTTGTTTGATACAAAGGTCTCTCAGAGTCTTCGCATAAATAAAGACATCCCTAATTGCTTGCAATAGTGGAATGTTTACATGCAAATAATCCAATTCTCCTAAGATATTGAAGGATGGTAATTCCATAGTTTTGGTAATTTCCAGACTTTCAGGGAATGGGGGATCTGCTAATTCTATGATCAGTTGGTCAATTTCTTCTGTATCAACAGATGGTTTTTCCCTTGATTCCTTGTCTAATTTTGAAGATGGATCATCTTCAATTATTGGCTCGACTATTCTCCCTGATCTCAATTTTATCTCATCACAAGGCATAGGAGTAATAGATAGAACTGGAACATTGTGTATATCAATATTTTGAACGACCTTATTATTTGGATTTGGGTTAGGTTGCACAGGCATCTGAGGTCACAAGGGAGGATTGTTCTGTAGGGCATTGGGAGGTAACTGTAGTTGTTGTTGTTGGTACTGAGGTTGGAACTGTTGTTGATAAGGGTTCAGTTGGTGATGGTTTTGATAAATAGGTTGTTGTTGAGGGCCTCTCCAATATGGGTTCCATTGCCCATGGTGATTTTGTTGTTGGGGAATAGGTAACCATGCATTAGGATCCTGATAAGGAAGGGGAATCTGATTTTCAGAGGGGGCATTTAATTGGCCATATTGAAGCTGGTTGTTTACATTATTCCAATAATTAAGTGTTGCAGGAGAGAATTGAGGATTTGTACATTGACCTCATGGCTTCCATTGTCTTCTCTGCATAATTATATAGGCAGCCTCTGCTTCCTCATTAGTTTCCTTCATTGATTCTTTTACACCTGGTAAGGAGGGACATTTGTCAGTGGGATGATCCAATTCACAAATAAGACATACCTGAACATTGTTCAGTGGGCACTCCCTTTTTGGATGTTTGCCTCTGAACTTCAAACATAAAATGGACAATGCCTTTTCTACTTCTTCTTGTTTCTGTTTAATCTGCAGAGTATCAATTTGTGAAGAAAAAGAGTTAATCATCTCTATTTTGAAATATTCTAATAGATTGCCTATTTCTTCTCTTGTTTCCCCTCCATTGGTTGATTTCTATACCCTTGAAAAAGTGGTATACATGGTAGCTGACTTATTCCTTATAGATCCTTGAGAGCATCTCTTACAAATATTTACAATGTCATCATAGGATTTCGTAGATATATCTCCCTTGCCCAACATATTCAGCATATCTAAGCAATCATCTCTAACTCCTTTTAGCAAGATAGTTTTCAGAATGTCCTTACTCACATCCAGATGTCCAAACCTTTGTATATTATACTGGAGTCGCTCCAAAAAATCTTCAAGGGTCTCATCCTCCTTCTGAGACATTTTGAACAATTCCTCTCTTCATTCCCTTGTTCAGCAGTAGTCTTGGTACTTGTTTGGGAAAAGCTGCCTCATTTGTCCCCATGTTGAAATATTCTCTCCTCCAAGGCTCATGAACCATCTTAACGCATTACCCTTCAATGTAGCTGGAAACAATTTAAGATTCTGCGTAGTGGTAGTGTAGTCATAGCTTCAACACAGAATATCAAATTCAAACAAAAACTCATATGGATCCTCTGTAGATAATCCATGAAAATTTGGCAGAGCTGAGAGAGGTATATTTTTCATAGGAGCCATCCCTCGAGTGGGAATATCATAAATAGGAAAGACCAGGGTAGAGAATGTATTTTCATCAATTTCCTGATCTTCGTTGTTTGGTGGATTCTCACGGTGAAACTCTTCTTCATTGTCCCCTTGATTTTCCATATGTTCTCTTTCTCTCCACTCAATACGGACAACGTCCCACTCTTCTTTAGTGACTATCTATCTGTTGATATGATAAACCGCTTCTTCGGGATTTTCCCTGTTTCAAACTACAGTTCCTTGATCTTCAATATTCTCCAGTGTTTCTTTTTGATTTGTTGGTGACAAATCTTTATCTTCAGCCCCTGATAAAAAGGATGTCTCAAAATGGGGTAATTCTGATGACTAAGGAATATGTCTTCTTGGAGGATTTGAAGGGTGAAAGATAGATCCTGAAGAAGAATATGCTCTAGCTATAATCTCATCAACAAAGGTTGGCCTTCCCAGTGTAGGGTTCCTTCCTCCATGTCCTCTAGTACCTATAGGCTTAGTATTTTTGGGGATATGTCCTCTTGTTCTTCTATTCATGCAAACTAATCATTCCTAAGAAAAGAAAACTAATGTTCTTACAAGAATCTCTAATTATCTTCCCCAACAACGACGCCAAAATGTTGGGCACTTTAATTGTCTAAATAAATAGATAATTAAGGTGTTTAATATAAATTGTCAAACCCAGGGAAGTTTTGTTATTGCAAGATAATTGTGCACAGTCTATGCTAGATTGATGAAAGAAAACACTAATCAAGTTGCAATATTGAAAGAAACAGAGTTTTGAAAACTGAACATTAACACAAGTTGCCGACACAACTGGAGTTCTAATCTACTGTTTCAGAATTGGAATCACACTTGCATAATTGAAATCTAAATGGATGAGTGTATAAGAAACCTGGATTATCTGTTTTATTCTAATTTTCTATTTTATTCTTGCAGAAGGGAATTCTGTGTTAATTGCCAAAAAGAAATCTACTTTAATTGCAGGAAGGAAATTCACACTTCTAATTACTTTTACTTGAAAGCAGAGTTTTACCTAGTGCATAAATATGATTCTCCA
>SNQJ01S0036280.1:6644-21861 GCA_010110895.2 Picea sitchensis
CATTAGATTCATCTCTTCTCCCTTATCACTTTCATCCACATCATTTTTCTGCAAAAATTTCTGACCCCACCCGCTCCCTTTTCAGTTCACCCATCATCATGGCCCATACCCGTAACCAAGAACTAGAGTCTCGATTCAACACCCTGCAATCTAGTTTACTTGAGACCCAACAAGAAGTGCAACAACTCAGTGCTACTATTTCCTCCCGTGATTCCTCCATGAATGCATCCGTAAATGTAGTCATGCAGTTCACAATGGCAGAAGTCAAACACAAACTGACCACCCAGCTTGAATCTGTCTTTGCATCACTCTGCACCAAACTCAAGCTCTCTACCGATGACTCTTTTCCTGATGCACATAAATATACTGAAGGTGAAACTTCTTCCCATTCCTTTCAACCCCATCACTTTCAAAGGGACATATGCCTTCCGCGGGTGGATGTAACCAAATTTGATGGCTCAGACCCCACAGGTTGGGTCACACAAATGGAACATTATTTCTCTCTCTACAACATTACAGATGACTTGGCCAAACTTTGGTATGGTGTTTTCCATCTAGATCAAGAACGCTAGCAATGGTGGCAATGGAGAAAAACTTCCCATCAAGGGTATATTTCTTGGACCCAATTTGTTGCTGAGCTTTATGAACGCTTTGAAACTAACACCAACCATTTGGGCCATTTGACAAAATTGAAGAAATCAGGCACAGTCAAAGACTTCATAGCTGCATTTGAGCATCTGTCTTTTCGAACAGAGGGCATGACTGATGCTTTCTTTCGAGAGTGTTTTATCAGTGGCCTCAAGGAGGAGATTCGGGCCCATGTCCTCATGGCTCGACCTACGACTTGGGTAGAGGCTACCAAAAAAGATAAAGAAGCACAACAAATTGTTTCCTCCCAAAACCGTAAGCCTTCCTTTATCTCGTGCCCTAAACCAGTAAACCCCACTACTCCCTCCACCCCATTAAAGATCCAAAAATTGAACAGGGCTGAAATGGATGAACGCCAACTCAAAGGCCTCTATTATAATTGTGATGAAAAATAATTCCCAGGCCACAAATGTAAGGAACAAAAGCTATTTATGGCCATCTCTGAGGATATTTAGGAAGAAGATGTTGACACCTCCCCTGTGCCCGAGTCACCAGAAATTTCTAACATAAACCCTCCCTCTGACCCTCCCGAAGTGGAACCCATCATTTCCCTCAATGCTCTCACCGGCTTCTCTGCCCCCCAAACCGTCAAGTTAATCTGTTACATCAAGCACCGAAAGGTCATCATCTTGGTTGATAGTGGCAGCACACAAATTTTATTCATCACCGCATTGCCCAAGAAACCCATTGCTACATCCATGCTGTCAACAATTTCTAAATCATGATTGCCAATGGTGGTTCTATGAAATGCGGTGGGTGCTGTGAAAATGTGTGTCTCCAAATAGGTGACTACCACCTCAAATCCCATATGTTTTCTATTGACATGGGCAGTTGCGACATTGTGTTGGGTGCCGAATGGATAAGAACCTTGGGTCCCATTCTCATGGATTTTCAGAACTTAACCATGCAATTCGACCAAGGAGGCCACAAATATAAATTTCAAGGCATCACTGCGGGTTCATCTAAATTCATCAATTCTCATCGCATGGAAAAATTGCTCAAAAAAGGTCATTCTGGTGTCATTGCCCAACTCCACGCCATACAAGCCACAAAGACCCCACCAGTGCCCCAAGACCTCCAAGCCCTCCTTTCTAAACATCAAACAGTCTTTTCCACTCCCCAAGGACTCCCTCCTTCCCGCGGTGTCCATGATCATTCCATTCCCCTTGTCCCAGGAATCCTTCCCCCCAATATATGTCCATATCGCCACCCCTTTGCACAAAAAAATGAAATTGAAAAAATGGTCCATGAACTCCTTACTGTCGGAGTCATCCGTCCTAGTACGAGCCCTTACTCCTCTCCGGTTTTCATGGTACTGAAGAAAGAAGGTTCTCGGATAATGTGTCTTGACTTCCGTGCTCGAAAATGGTCCATGAACTCCTTACTCTCAGAGTCATCCGTCCTTAAGATGAGCCCTTACTTCCTCTCCGGCTGTCATGGTAATCAAGAAAGAAGGTTCTCGAGAATGTGTCTTGACTTCCGTACCCTCCTCAACAAATCCAACCATCAAAGACAATTTCCCATTCCCTCGCCATTGATGACTCCTCCTCGATGAATTGCTGAGTGGTGCCCAATTCTTCACCAAACTTGATCTTCTCTCGCGCTATCATCGGGATCCATATGAAAGAGTCCGACATTCCCAAGATGGCCTTTCACACTCATGAGGGCCACTAATGTAGTTTTGGTCATGCCATTTGGTTTGTGTAATGCCCTCCACCTTCCGGTGAGCCTCATGAACCATGTTTTCCCCTTTTCTCCACACATTTTGTCTTAGTTTTCTTTGATGATATCCTCATATAGAAAAGACTCGACATACCATCTTACTCATGTGGATTCAGTTCTCACTCATCAAAGACCATCTTTCCTAAAATAGGCCCAAATGTGCTTTTGTTCTCCAAGTAGAATACTTAATATCCGGTGGGAAAGGGATGGTGCCGTGGTGGACTCCGAAAAGATTAGCTTGCGTAAGATTGTCCTCATCCAAAGACTCTCAAAAAGCTTGTGTGGATTTCTGGGACTCATTGTGGTATTATCGCAAGTTCGCTAAGAACTATGGAAATATTGCAACACCTTCAATGTAATTTCCCAAAAAAGAAATCTTTCACTTTTGACCCCGAGTTTTCGTAAGATTTTCAAACCTTGAAGATGACCATGTGCACCACTTCGTCTCCGCCCTCCCGACTTCACAAAGACTCCTTTGTGTTGGAATTTGATGCCTCAGTGAAAGGAATTGGCAATCGGGCTCTTATGCAAGAGGGTCACCTTTGGCCTTCACTAGCAAGCAAATCTCTGAAAAGAATCGGGCAACCCATTTATGAAAAAAGAAATGTTGGCTATCTGCATGCCGTTGAGTTTTGGTGTCCGTATCTCTTGGGGCAACGCCTCCAAATTAATATACATACCATCAAAGCCTCAAGTACTTTATGGAACAACGATTATTCCCTGGAACAACAAAATGGGTGACTAAGCTCTTGATATGATTATGAGATCATTTACAAGAAGGGAAAAGACAATGTCGCGGTGGATGCACCGTCCTGGAAATATGAAGACCAAGGATCCCTTTTTCTTTCCTTCATTGTACCACGATTGGCTCCAAGCTATGCCGAATGGTTCCAAGATCCCAAAAGTTCACATCTGATCCAAAATTGCAGAACAAGGCTCGACTCTAGGGTATCTCTGCCCGTGGATGAGTCATACAAAGGTCTCTTTGTATTTAAATAAATGTTCAAGCTCAAATCCACGGTGTTTTCTAAGCTTCATGCTACACAATGGGGCACTCAGGGTTCAACAAAACATATCCAAGTTAATGTTTTTTTTCTGGGTTGGTATGAAACAGGGCATCCGTAGTTTGTTGTTGAATGTGAGGTGTGTCAATTAAACAAGGGAGAAAAGGGTCAAATCGCCACCACCAACCGCTTCTGATTCCCCCCGCCATTTGGAAGGATATCTCTATGGACTTTTATCAAAGGCTTACCCAAATCGGGAATAAATCAATCATAATGGTGGTGGTGGACCTTTCCAAGTATGCTCATTTTGGCGCTATCTTCCCCACCCATCGTGATCCACTGCGGGTCAAATTTTCATGGACTGTGTCTTCAAGAGATGCATTGCATGCCTCACTCTATTGTTTCATCGTAGTGACCCAATCTCACAAGTGACGGCAAGAATTGTTGAAGCTACAAGACACACAATTGCATCTCACCAACTTATCATCCCCAAACGGATGGTCAAACGGAAGCTGTCAACAAATGTTTGGAAACATATCTGAGGTGTTTTTCCTCTGAAAAACAATACTAGTGGGCTCAATGGTTACCCCTCATCGAATGGTGGTACAACACTACATACCACACAGCCACTCGCATGACTCCTTTTGAAGAAGTATATGGACATAAGCCACCTTCAGTTCTCTCCTACTTACCGGGTACCTCGAAGGTCTAGGCGGTTGACCAAACACTTACAGTCCGAGAGGATATCCTTCATACCCTTAAAGAAAAATTGGTTAGGGAACATAATAGAATGAAGTAGCAAGCAGATCAAGGTCGCTCGGAACGTCAATTTGCAGAAGGGGACCAGGTGTTTCTGAGACTGCAACCATATAAGCAAACTTTCCTCAAGGCCGAGCAGTTTCAAAAGCTAGCACCCAAATTCTATGGCCCTTACACAGTTCTCAAGCGTGTGGGACAAGTTGCATATCAGTTAGCTCTACCCAGTCAGTCGAAGCTACATCCTGTTTTTCATGTTTCATGCTTGAAGAAGGTGACTGGAACCCAGTGCCAAATTCAAACCAACCTTCCAGAGTTAGCTGAAGAAGGATCCATTTGGCTACAACCAGAAGAAGTTTTGGACCAACATGAGCGTCGCCTGCGTCAGAGAACCATCAAGGAAGTGCTAGTACAGTTGAAAGATATGACTCCAGCAGATGCCACTTGGGAACCAACCACCATTCTGCAGTAGTTTCCACGTCTCAAGCCTTGAGGACAAGGCTGTTTTTAAGGGGGTGGACATGTTAAGGTCCTAATCCGCACATAGGTAGATCAATGTATTTGGATGTAATAAAGGTCAATATTAATAAGGCCTTTCAATAAAATAGTATAAGGCGGATGTAAGAAGACCTATTAGAAGCTTCTGCTTCTAGAAGGATCTTCCTCTAGATGCTTCTCTTAATAGACATATTTAGTATAAATAAGGGGCGAGGGTATGTGAACCCTATCTTGGCGATTATTGTAACAGAGCGCTGCTCGACTGGAGGTTGCCCCCTCATATATCTGGTATCTTGCAGTAACCTACCGCCCAATATGAACCTATAACATCATCCTTATTCCCAAAATAATGAAATAGTAAATATTGTTCAAGGGTTATTTCCTGTAGGTATAATTATCCTAGAACTAGCCATTACTCTTCTATAATCATCATGATTCTTAAAAAAGAAGGCACTTGGTGCATGTGACTTTATTTTTTTATCTCTTAACAACTTAACCATCGAAGATAAATTTTCCATTTTGGTCATTGGAAATCTATTAAATGAGTGACATGACACTCAGTTCTTCACCAAACTTGATATTCACTTTGGTTATCACCAAATTCACATGAAGAAAGTGGATATTCCAAAGACTAGTTTCCACACTCACCAAGGTCATTATGAGTTTTTGGTGATGTCTTTTGGTCTTTGCAATGTTCCGTCCACTTTCATAGCCTCATCCACATCTTTCAATCCCTTCTATGCCATTTTGTTTGGGTCTTCTCTCGTGCCATCTTTGTCTTTAGAAAAACTTGGGTAGCCCATGTGGCACATATGGATCAAATATTGCAACTCCTCCATAATCACCAATGGTTCCTCAAATGTTCTGAATGTGTTTTTGGTGTTTCAAAAGTGGAATATTTGGGACACATTGTTATTAAAGAGGGTGTGTGTGTTGATCCTAAGAAAATTGAGGCAATGAAAAAATGTCCTTTCCCTAATACCCTAGGTTTTTGCACAACTTTCGTGGCCTCACAAGTTACTATAGAAATATTTTCAAGAGCTACGGTAAAATTGTAACTCCCCTCACCACCTTTCTCAATAAGAATTCATTCGATTGGAATGAGGAGGCCAACTAGGTTTTTCAAGGTTTAAAAAATGTTATGTGTACTACCCTAACACTGATCCTACATAAATTCAATAAAACTTTTGTCCCTAATTGTGATGTATCTGGAAAAGGGATTGGGGTCATGTTAATGTAAGAGGGATTCCTTATGGCCTTCAACACTAAGAAATTATGTTATATAAATTTGAGAAAATCAATATATGAGAAGGAAATGTTATATGTTATTCATGCAATTCATATGTGGTGTCCTTAATTAATGGAGTATCATTTCTAAATTAAAACAAAATATTGCATCTTGAAATATTTCTCAGAATAGAGGCTATCCTTCCGATAGTAGAAAAAGTGGGTTACTAAAATATTTTTTTATGACCACAAGATTATCTATAAGAAGGCAAATGAGAATATGGTGACTAACTCTATATCTAGGAAGTATGATGAGGAAGGTTCCCTATTTGCATTATCTTTCTACTGCTCAACTGGTTATAGGTGGTGTTTTAGGAATGGTTAGTAAATGCCAAGATCATGCACATCATCCACCGGCTACAAGCTGGCCCATAAGCACATCTAGGGTACACTTGGAAGAATAATGAGATATGTTATATAGGGTGTATTTTTTGGTTCAATATTTCCCATTTAAATATAGGCTTATAGCATGTTCTATGTATTAAACTTCTCTCCTAGAATGCATCATTTTGGATTTTAGTAAAAAATGTGAAAGGGTTAAGTATTCTCAATATTTTGATAAAGAATGGAGAAGGGAATATGTACCTTTGTGGTCAAATGTGAAAATTGATAATGACATAAGGGGGAGACAATAAATCCTTTAGGAGCAACAAAACCTTACCCATTCAAACCATTGTGTTGATTGATATTTTTATGGATTTCATTGTGGGGTTTCCAAGATCAAGCAACAAATCAATGATCATGGTATTTGTTGATCGTATTCATAAATATGTGCACTTATATGCCTTACAAAACCCATTCAAGGACTCCATAATGAAACACCTATTAAGGACAATATTTTTAAATTCCATGCCATGCATAAATCGATTGTTATCGATCATGACACCATCTTCACTAAGAATTTTTGGTAGGAGGTTTTTTGGTTTCAAGGTACCCAATTGAATATCATCATAACATATCACCTCAAACATATAGATATATCAAATTAGTCAATAAGTGCTTGGAAATATATTTGCATTGTTTTTCTTCAGATTAAAAATTCCAATAGGTCCAATGGTTACCCATTGTAGAATGGTGGTACAACAACACCTATCATGGTGCTACAAAAATGATCCCTTTCGAGGAAATCTGTGGAATTGTTTTTCAATATATGATTTTGTACTTAATGGGCCTCTCTAAAGTTCAAGAGGTGGAAAAAAATCTAACATCTTATGGTGACATTCTTTATAACCTTAAGGATAGTTAGAGTTGGACAAAACTTTCATGAAGCAATAGGATAATCGACATTGCTCCAAATTATTCTTTGAATAAGGGGATCAAGTGTTATTGCATCTCCAACTCTATAAGTAAATATCACTCAAGGAGAAGAGCCACCATAATTTACTCTCGAAGTCTTACACACCCTATATTATACTCATACGCATAGGCCTCTATTGGCTTAAAAATTGGATCTGCTATCCATTTTAAGCTCCACCTAGTCTTTCATGTGTCCTACTTAAAAGAAATTTCTTGAATTTACTCTCGAAGTCTTACACACCCTATATTATACTCATACGCATAGGCCTCTATTGGCTTAAAAATTGGATCTGCTATCCATTTTAAGCTCCACCTAGTCTTTCATGTGTCCTACTTAAAAGAAATTTCTTGGATCCAATTGTAGAGTTCAAACCAACCTTCCTGAATTGGATGAGGATGGTTCCATTTGGTTGTAGCCTAAGACTATTTTGGAAAAATGTTAGAGCGAACTTTGCTAGCACACTATTTGAGAAGTTTTGATCCAATGGAAGGATGCACAACTTGAATATGCTACATGGGAACTATTAGATATTCTCCACCAATTTCCTCATCTCCAACTAATGGGCCAAATAAATACAAAAATATTGTTGAACTCCTTAGCTTAACTTTAAATGCCAACCTTGGGTTCTTGAAAACTTATGAGGTGTTATACATTGTACATGCAACCATGAGGTCCTTACTTATTGATATGTATCCTAACTAAATCTAATGTACACTAGCAAATAAAAATATCAACTTTGAAAGTTTATTCCCTTGACTCTTCATCCCATTGAGTTCATGATCTTCACTCTTAACTCCCTTGAAAATATGTAATGGTAGAGAGAGGTCTCACATCACTATACTTGGGTGAGTATTTTAGGTGAATTGATAAATAAAACTAGGATCCCAAGGTTGCTACTAAGTAACTCAATCATTACAACCTTAGAAATAATATTAGACTCGATTAAACATAAATCAAAGAACTAAACACCATAAAGTAAAAACATTTAACTGGGAAAATTATCAATTTGGATAGCTGATTCCCATTGAATATTCAAATGATTGAGTTCATGACCTTCACTACTATCTCCCTTGTCAATTTGCAATGGACTATGGAGGTCTAAATTCACTTCCTATTGGATGAAGAGTTAATTAACAAGTCTTTTCATTCAATGAACTTATTATCTTGCATATACTACTAGATCACTCAATTCTTACAACATTAGAAACCATATTAGATTCATTGGACGTACTTCAAAGAGTTGAACATTGTAAATTAAAATAAGTAAAGGAAATAAATGAAAGAAAAGGAATGCATGAAATGAACGTACATAAATTAAAGAGAATGAATAACAAGTAAAAAAATGAGAACACAAGAAAAATTATAACCATTAAAAGAAAATATTACAACAACCATATAATCTATATTTAGAGGATATTCAATATCCATTTCAGCTTCAGAGGGGGCCCAAACCCTAATTCAAGCGATGGGGTGAATGTCTCAAGATAAAAATACTATTTATAGCAAGAAACTTGAACAAAAAATATGCATTACTTCCAAACTCGAATTTTCAATTTGAGAGTAGTAAATAGATGGATGATAATACTCAAAAGGAGACTAGCCTAACCTATCAAATATACGTCCTCTTATACTTGAAAATAATTCCTACCTAAGCCTTCCAATCAATCCCTTGATTGAGCGAGGCTGCCCAAAATATCCTAAAATTATGAAGCCTATTTTGTGGGAATACTTTCCCATTTAGAATTTCAAATTTCCTCAATCAACTGAAATTTTCATTGCTTGGGGCCATCAATGCTACCTCTAAGTGCTGGAAGATTCTAAAAAAGGTGAAGGGATAAGATTCCTTAAAAATTTCAACATCCATTAATTTTGGTTTAGATCCATGAATGAAGGGGATCAATCTTGTCTTGGTTATTTGATTTCCCACACTTATACTTTGGGGATCATATTAGTCTTGATATACAAGATATGAAACAATAATAAAAACCATCGCAATCATTCTAAGATCAAACATATGTAACATTTAAAATTGAAGTAAGTAAATCATATATAATTAGATAAACATAAGTAATTTTTTCCATCAAAAAACATGACCGTTTCTCATGAATATTTTGTCTTAAGGGAAAAATGTATCAAATGCATATGTAGAATGGGCCATAAAATAGAACAATTGGAGGCCCATCGACAACCTTAAGGACACTATTTATTTGTAAATGGAAGGGTGTGTTATGGTCCCATCCTAACTCCCTTAATTACTTAATGTATTGATTTCATATTTCTTAAATAAAGCCCATGAGGTAGTAGGGTGTGAAATCAATATATGCAAGTGGCCTCATTAAATAAGGACCACTAGTTAGTGGTGAAGGATTCATTAATGGAGGTCGACTAGGTGGTTAGGGATTTGGTCAATTAGAAACTATATATAGTAATAGAAGTTGTGTAAGTAGTTTCCAAATGAATATTTTTATATTTTGATCTCTGCTTAGTTGGAATTTTCCCCCTCGAAGATCCAAGTGAACATATCTTTTAGTTGTAAATATCATTAATGATTTCTTTACTATAATTATTTATCAATACTAGTTCTATTATTTTCTTTCCATGCCATATTTCTCTTTTTTTATTTATTAGAATGTAATGTTTCAATTAACATGGAATACCACACCTATTTAGTACAATAATGGTGATCTTGGAACATGAAATCCTTCAACAAAGGAGGTTTATCTTCCCAAATCAGTGATCAAGACAATTGAAGTTGTTAGAGATGATGTAGGGATATTAATGAATCAAGAAATAATAGAATTCAAAAATAGTTTGGTAGTGTTTCTCTACTAGCACATGTGCTAATGGCATGTGATCCAGATACATATGAAAATGCACATGGTTGACCTAAATGGGAGAATGATATGGCGGATAAGTATGATTCCTTGATGTAGAATGTCACATGATATTTATTTCTTTGACTGCAAGAAAGTATGTGGTGAAGTGTTGATGGATTTGAAAAACCAAATTCACATATAAAAGAATTTTTTAAATACATAAGGCTAGTTTGGTAGAAAATGGTTTTTCTTAGTAAGGAGTGTGAAGTTTCTTGGAAACATGTCACAAAGAATATAGCTAGTAGAAAAATCACATAAATCTTGTGAGAGAGAAAAGAGAAAGAGAGACGAGATTGCGAGAAAATAATGAATTGTATTAACTTAACATAATAAATGAGTAATACACAGACACATATATAATCCAAGAGAAGAAATGTGCCAATATCATGGAGTACTAAAGGAGACATGGACACTAAATCACTGTAACGGGAGTCAACTACTAGCTAGTCTTAGTTAAATGTTTAAGCAATTTTTTTTTAACTTAGTCACAAGTATGGAGGCTAAGAATAACACATTCATGCAACATAAGTGCACCCTGATGCCCTAAAATCTAGGAAATAAAATTATGAATTGTCATCCACTAGTAAACTGAGATCAGTTATGGTTGAAGTGAAGTCCTAACTGAAGTGACAATGTGCCCTATTTTATAGGAGGCACCCTATCATCCACTAGTAAACTGAGATCAATTATGGTTGAAGTGAAGTCCTAACTGAAGTGACAATGTGCCCTATTTTATAGGAGGCACCCTTATTTTTAGGAAATATTCTAAAAAATAGGAGACACTCTCGGTGACTAGAAATCCATAAAAATAGGAGACCCTCACAGTGACTAGAAAAAATATTTACTAGGTGAGTGTGTAATATCTCCAACACCCCCTTGAACACTACTAGGGTGTAAATGATGAATGGGTCCCTACAACCAAGTTCATGTTAAGTACCCATTTTACAATGTATCTAAGAATGAACACTGCAAATAGAGGAAAGAGGGAAAAACTCATGGGAAACCCCCCCCTCAAAGTAGGATAAAAGTGAGATCCATTATGTGGCAGGTAGACTCTCTCCAAAACCAAGAAAAGATGACAAGCCAATGAATCATGATATGATGATGACACATCATAATCTGCTTCAATGAGTGTGATGAAGCTGAAATGTTGTAGTTAATACTATTTGACAACAATTAGATCTCTCCAATCCATAAGGCACTAACCTACACCAAGATGGTCAGGCTAGTCAAGGTGCTTCCAAAACATAGAATAAAACACGATAAAAGTAATCAAAATAGTGGTGAATGGAACTGTAAAGGAGACATAACCGATCAATTCAAGAGAAATGAGAATGATTCCCATGTATCATAGATGAAACACATCTGTAGGATGTCCTCAAATAGTTTCTCAAATGATACCATGACCAATCATCAAGCCAACCAAAAACAATCCTCAGAGTTGGTACCTTTCCAATATGTTGTCATATACGCCTCTTTGTCAATGAGTTGAAAGAAGATGAAATAAAAAAAAGGTTGTGGATACCTGACAAGAAGATAATGTTGTCTTCGATCATGATGTTGATGATGTTTATATGTGGAGGATGTAGCCCCTAAAGTTGATGCTGAAGAGTCTCTTGCTACCAAAAACAATGATGTTTGTGTTGAAGAGTCTAATACTAGCAACTGTAATTCTAAAGTTGGTGTTGAATTTGGATGTGAAAGCTCCAAAATTGTATAAATAAGAAGTGTAGGTGGTGGCTACTACAACTCAACAATAGAAGAGCCCACTGATGTGATGGACCCTTGTGTTGGAACAAATTGATTCAAAATGAAAGAAATATCGAGAAAACTTGGTAATGGAAATGAATCCCCCAAAAAACCAAGTCTGATATCATGTGAAGTTTCGTGGAAACTTGTCACAGAGAATCTAGCTACTAGAAAAATCGCATAAAGCTTGCGAGAGAGAAAAGAGAAAGAGAGACAAGCTTGAGAGAAAATAATGAATTATATTAAATTAACATAATAAATGAGTAATACACATGAAACTATATAATCCATGTTGAGACTTGGAATTGACATTCTTATTACCCTATTTTACTCTTCACCTATACCTTTTTGGACCTATTTAAAGATTGAGTGAATGACAAGAACGCTATCACTTGCCAGTATTAAGGTCATAAGGTAAAGTATGGTTAATTCATGTATTTTGTGGTTTATTGAGTTAATGAATTAAATATTTCATGTACTAATGCTCGATTTGTCATATGATCTTTGACCCCTAGATGACAAGCGTTCCTGTACCAGCTCTGTCGTGATCCGGTACCTGCGCACCAAGATTGCTATTGTCTGATCTGGTACCAAACACGTCCTAAATCTTACCTGTGGTGATCCAGTACCAACGAACACACTCTGTCATGGTCCGGTACCAACGACCACGCTCTGTCACGATCCAGTACCACCTTTTGTGCCTTGTTGAGATCCAACATCATTTGCCTGTTACGATCTGGTACTCATATGGAAGATCCCAAAGCACTAAGTTAAGTGCCAGATCTTGCCTAAGTCAAATGGTGGGCGTCTATTTGCTATGCTAAGGATAGTTTGTTAATTTCCTCATCCTCATGCACTTCGTGTCATGAGGATGATGCTGAAGATGTAAGCGAATGATAAACTTAAACGATTGATTGATTTGCAAATCCCTTCGCCTCCTTGTGTTTCATGATGCAAACTATTAAATAGTTGTGGCAAGGATGGTAGAAAGGAGGAGAGTTAGCATGTTATCAATGTGTAAGCAACGTATGATAATATAGAACATTTCCGAGTAAAGATTAATGAAAATCCATTTCATTCCCATATTCTGATTATCTATGATTGATAATGAGTTGAGTTGTTAAAGAGAGTTTTGATTTTATGTGTTGAAGTGTGAGTGAGAGTAGTGTGTGCATTAGAAGCAAGCTTCCTGTAGACTTCAACAATTGACTTGTTGAAGCGGCAAGGGCCCACCGCCCAACAAAGGTCATCCTCTTTGTAGATTAGCATTAGTGTTTGTTTTCAATAGTCTAAACATTGAATTAGTTAAAGTTTTAACTTTTTTTTATGATAGCAGTACAATTTAGATTAAGATTTCCATTTTATAATTGCTTAGATCTTTAATTACTCTATTTTTACATGTACCTTGTTTCTGTTCTCATGAGTTTGGTTTCCTTGAGTGATCATAGCTGTTGGCAGCGATAGTCAAAACTACTTGGAGAAGACCTAGTGAAGTTCAGTGTGAACCACTGCAGAACCAACATATTGACTGTTGAACTACCTATGCTATGCTGAGTGATGTGTGAATTCCTTTCAGAAAGTGTGGATTGTATAATTAGTTTCTAGGTCAGACATCATAGTTGATCTATCAACCAATTCCATATCATACTTGCATGTGCCCTAATGGAATAGATAACCTCTCTGTGAAAGACAACCAAAGTACATTGTAGTTTGTTATTTTGATTTGTTTCCAGCCTGCATAATCTAGTTTAATTCTATACTCATGACATTAGGAATTATCTTTCTTACTAGTGTCTTGTAACTCTGTTGATTACGAATCCCGGATTGATAATTAATGAGTGCATTATATTAGACATATAAGTAGCACAACATTTTGGCGCCGTTGCCGGGGAGTTGCAAACGGTAAGAAGTAATTTTTAGCTTAGATTGTTTGCATAAATTTTAATGTTTTAAAAGGCTACTTGAGGGAGGAGGATAAAACGTTTAAGACATGAGTGAAGAGCCACATGGCCACTAGAGTGGGGTTCTCCGAAGCCAGGTTGCCTTCTTACCTTCTAGATAGAATTAGGATTTCAATTCAGCTAAAAAAAATAAAAAATCAAACTTCCATTTTATGCATAGATATAGAGATAACAAGGGTAGATTTGTAAGCTCCAAAGATTCAAAAACCAACCCCCCCACTAATCAAACTAACACTGGTGCAGGAAAAATTTCATCAACATAAAATTCAAGGGGAGCCAGCGAGGCTCCAAAAGGAGAACCTAAAACGAAAGAATCAATATTGGGACATGCAAAACATGAGTTTGTTGAACATTTGGGAGACACATAAAATCCAATTTCTGAACCATCCATCAGTAGAATGGAAGAAGAAGAAGGTAATGCAGCTACAGAGACTGTGACCTTTGGGTTTCCAATCTTGGATATTTCCAGAAACATCAGCATGAAGAATATCGTACTATCATCGTTACCTACTTTTAGAGGTATGTCAACTGAAGATCCAGATTTATTTTTATTTGAGTTTGACATATTATGTAGAAGCTATAACTACTCAGATGATGCCCAAAAACTTAATTTTTTTCCTGCTACAATGAAAGATTCAGCCTTAAGATGGTTCATGAGCTTAGGAGAAAACACAATCCTTTCTTGGGATCAAATGAAAGACACATTTTTACGAAAATACCAAGACTATTGCAAGGATAATATTAAAAATGACATTTTTAAAATGCATCAAACAAAAGATGAAAGTCCTGAAGACTACCTAGAAAGGTTCTTATACAACTATCAAAAGCCAAAACTATTCACCTCAGACCCAGCTTTAGTAAGAACTGTATTCTTGAAAGTTCTTAGGGATGATTGCATAGAAGTTTTAAACTTGTTGAGTTCAGGAGATGTACACCAAAAACCTTTTGCAAAAATTGCAGATTACTGTAGGAGCTACTCAAGAGGACAAGCTAAAATGGGCAAAGGACCAAGAGATCCTTTTAGCAGAAATACAAAACAAAGTTCAGGGACTTTCACCAAAACTGAGTTAGGAAACTTAATGGAAAACTTTAAAACAAACATCCTGAGTACAATAAGTAACCAATTAGATACTATGAAACTGAAAAAGAAAAAAGAAGAAGATGCTTTAGCAATATTTTGTCATATATGCCGAAAGACGCACAATAACAAGAAAGAATGCCCATTAAATGTCATAGAAATCTGCGGTCTGTGTACTCTAGAACACCCCAAATATGAATGTCCAACCTTGCTTGAATTACAAGCCATGTATAGGGGAGGAAGAGTCTCACAAGAACAATCATACCCTTCTAGAAGACCTTGGAGAGCCCAAAATCCCAATACATTTTATGATCCTAACACACAATATCAACAATAACAAT
>SNQJ01S0036280.1:21871-39508 GCA_010110895.2 Picea sitchensis
ATCTAGGGCAGAGAGCCAACATGAAAAGGCAGGGTCCTCCTCCACAATCAACAAGAATTCTAAAAAAATTGAATTCAAAGGTAAAAACAAAGTAGTTGAGGAGACTTCCATGGTGGCAGTTGAGAAAGAGGACCATCAAAAAATGATAAATAAAAGGAAGCATAGCTCAAAAATTAAGAGTAAACAGTCTGTGGCACAACCCCTTGTCACCACTTCATTAGAGAGGAAGAAAAGGAAGCCTGCAACCATTCTTGATCTGGTACCTCCTTGTAAAAGAACTACAAGGAGCATGGCAAAGAAGGGAAAAACAATAGTTAGTCGTCATACACAAGAAGATCCAATAGACCTTACCTCCCCTTCTGAGGATCTACCAAGTCAAGATGACAACCCTAGCCCGACTAAAGAGCAAGCCACTATTACTCTATGTGGGATGAGGGAGGAAGTCGATGAGAGGGAGTGCACCCAGCCAACAATGGAAGAATCAACAAAGAACTTGAAAAAAGAACAAATGAAGAAAAGGATTTGGGAATTACAAAAAAAAAATCAGGAACTCCAACAGGAAGTAAAGGAATATCAACTCTTGGATACATATATCAAAAAGGAAAATGAGCAGTTGAAAGCAACCAACCAACAAATGCAAGACGACCATGAGGAGACCTCTAGCAAGCTCAAGAAGGTATTAAGACTCCTACAATATGTTAGGGTCATCAAAAGGGAGCTTAGAGAAGAGGCTTCAACCATCAATATCATTGATCCACCCAAATAAAGAACACAGTATCAAGTTTTGGAAATTTTGGGTTTTGTTTTCAATTGCATGAGGACATGTAATGATTTTGGCATGGGATAATGTTGAGACTTGGAATTGACATTCTTATTACCCTATTTTACTCTTCACCTATACCTTTTTGGACCTATCTAAAGATTGAGTGAATGATAAGAATGCTATCACTTGCCAGTATTAAGGTCATAAGGTAAAGTATGGTTAATTCATAAATTTTGTGGTTTATTGAGTTAAGGAATTAAATATTTCATGTACTAATGCTAGATTTGTCATATGATCTTTGACCCCTAGATGACTAGCATTCCTGTACCAGCTCTGTCGTGATCCGGTACCTGCGCACCAAGATTGTTGTTGTCTGATTCGGTACCAAACGCGTCCTAAATCTTACCTGTGGTGATATGGTACCAACGAACACACTCTGTCGTGGTCCAGTACCAACGGCCACACTCTGTCACATTCTGGTACCACCTTTTGCGCCCTGTTGAGATCTGGTACCATCTGCCTGTTACGATCCGGTACTCATATGGAAGAGCCCAATGCACTAAGTTAAGTGCCAGATCTCGCCTAAGTCAAATGATGGGTGTCTATTTGCTATGATAAGGACAGTTTGTTAATTGCCTCATCCTCATGCACTTCATGTCATGAGGATGATGCTGAAGATGTAACTGAATGATAAACTTAAACGATTGATTGATTTTCAAATCCCTTCACCTCCTTGTGTTTCACGATGCAGACGATTAAATAGCTATGGAAAGGATGGTAGAAAGGAGGAGAGTTAGCATGTTATCAATGTGTAAGCAGTGTATGATAATATAAAACATTTATGAGTAAAGATTAATGAAAAGCCATTTCATTCCCATATTCTGATTATCTATGATTGAGAAGGATTTGAGTTGTTAAAGAGAGTTTTGATTTTATGTGTTGAAGTGTGAGTGAGAGTAGTGTGTGCATTAGAAGCAAGCTTCCTGTAGACTTCAATAGCTGACATGTTGAAGCGGCAAGGGCCCACCGCCCAACAAAGGCCAACCTTTTTGTAGATTAGCATTAGTGTTTGTTTTCAATAGTCTAAACATTGAATTAGTTAAATTTTTAACTCTGTTTGATGATAGCAGTACAATTTAGATTAAGATTTCCATTGTATAATCGCTTAGATATTTAATTACTCTGTTTTTACATGTACTTTGTTTTTGTTCTCATGAGTTTGGTTTCCTTGAGTGATCATAGTTGTTGGCAGCGATAGTTAAAAATACTTCGAGAAGACCTAGTGAAGTTCAGTGTGAACCACAACAGAACCAACATATTGACTGTTGAACTACCTATGCTATGCTGAGTGGTGTGTGAATTCCTTTCAGAAAGTGTGGATTGTATAATTAGTTTTTGGGTCAGACATTAGAGTCGATCTATCAACCAATTCCATCTCATACTTGCATGTGCCCTAATGGAATAGATAGCCTCTCTCTGAAACACAACCAAAGTACATTGTAGTTTTCTATTTTGATTTGTTTCTAGCCTGCATAATCTAGTTTAATTCTATACTTGTGACATTAGGAATTATCTTTCTTACTGGTGTCTTGTAACTCTGTTGATTACGAATCTTGGATTTATAATTAATGAGTGCATTATATTAGACATAGAAGTAGCACAACAATCCAAGAGAATCAATGCACCAATATCATGGAGTACATGCGCCATAGGAGTGATATAAAGGAGATCTGGACACTAACTCATTGTAACGAGAGTCAACTACTAGCTAGTCTCGGTTAACTGTTTAAGAGGAAACAATTTAACTGAGTCGCAAGGGTGGAGACCAAGAACAACACATTCATGCAAAGGAAGTGCACCCTTATTCCATAAAATATAGGAAATAGATGCATGAGATGTCATCCAATAGTCAACTGAGATCAACTATGGTTGAATTGAAGTCCTAACTAAAGTGACAATGCACCCTATTTTATAGGAAGCTCCGTAATGTTTAGGAAATATGTAACACACCCAACCCCTTAAATACCCTTTCTAGGGATGGGGCATCAAATTTTATCTTTTCCTTGGTTCATTTTCAGTCCCTTACTAAGAAAAACCCTCTTATTGTGTTTCCACGAAGTTTACAAACCAGCTAGCAGGATCCTCCTTGTGACCTTGAGATGAAATCTGGGAGATAAGAGTTTGCTTAGAGAAGGTTTCGACACTTCGAAACTACTGTACTTCGGGAGTTCCAACGGTGTTGTTGAATTACCGAATCACTGAACAGTGGAGGGAATCAACGGTCCACGTCCCTCGTCGAGATCCTATGTTCAAAAGGGGGCTTTGATGTTCACCGCGAAACACTCATTTTTCCTAATCCCTAAAGTCCCAAAATATTGCCATGTGGCCTTATCCATTCGACGATCAATGTCCGGAGTTTAGCATTGAATGTTGTACGTTTTGACATTTTAACAGTTGACGGTTGACGATGTTCATTCTACATTTTTGGCGTTTCAGGGATCAACGATCATCGTTGGCCTTTCAACGTTTGAATATTGACGATCCTAATTGTATCTTATGAAACCATAGTATGTTCAATATTCCGACCTCTCGAATTATACAGACTCCCAGAGTCCTGGACGTGTCACTGACTATGTTGGCTAGGTGGGCACGCACTAGAAGATGACACGTGGTGAGGGTCAAGGGGTGACACGTGTCCTCATTAAGGGGTGACACTTCTCATGCTTGAATAGTCATAAAGGGTATGTGAATCGTTCGTATCTGGATGACATGTGGCACGCGTAATGTGGGTCCACGTCACATCGAACGATGTTATCATTCCACATCATCATGGACTAATAACTGCCCAGCCCTTCGATCTGACGATCAGTAGGAGTCCACGTGGATCCATAAATCTACAACTCTCGTTACTTCACAGCTATGTACTTTAGAGTTTTCCAACTCCTCACGTCGTGAGTTCCTTGAAGAGCTAAGTCTTTTGACTCTCTAATCTAGTGCCAAGTGTCCTCATCCTACCAATGTCTAAGATTCATTTCGACATTCACGACTTCATAGGTTTTCACATTTGGTAGGTTCTTGGCCAGGTTCCTCTAGAGTACTAAGTCTATGGACTATTAGATCACTTTCCACGTGTCCTCTCATTCGACGACTCTAATTCGATGGACAACATTAGATAAGGGACAAGTAGGGGCCACATGTCACTCCACAATGCATTCCTGACCGGTTGGGTAATCGAGGGCGAGATTCTTAGATCAACGACTTGGAGGAATCCCAAAGGATCCGAAGATTGACGATCCACATCACTTCGAAAGTTCAACATTCAGGGGTTCGATGTGTATCTCCCAAATTTCCCTCCGGACCACACCAGATCTATTTCCATGTGTACCTAGCATCCACGATCACGACTTACTCCATATTGTAGAGCTTCACGGAAAATCGTGCATCCACATGCTTGAATACCAGGAATTCCAGATAATTGTTTATTTGTGGACACATGTCCCTCCAGATAACTTATTGATATGTGGACACATGTCCCTCCATTTTCAATGGTCCTGATTTACTCCATGACTCCGACATTTGGGAGTTTTAGCATTAGACCACTCCTATTCTCTCAAAGTAGGACTTCACCAAAGAACTTAACACTTTCCTTCCTAAAGCCGATCAAATGGTTGAGAGGGATCCACACTGGATCTCCAAATTGATGACCCTCGTCAATTTGCAACTTCGGCCTTCGGATTTTTTCGAGGATTGTGGAGTCACAAGTCCTGAAGTATCGAAGCCAAAAGAGCTAGCTCCTTTCAGACTAGCGTAATGTTCCTATGCCCTAGTCACATGGGTTCTTTTGGAAATATTGTGGGCTAAGCACTAATATTTTTAGCAGCAAATGGGTTAAAGACATGGGCATGAGCCCTTAATAAAATGGGTGGATAGTATGAAGGGAAAACACCCTTCTCCCAGATATATGAACGTGGCATTCCTGCTAAGGTGAATTCAAAGGATCGATAGGACTTAGATGTTTCAGTCAATCCTACCCGACTCTCCTGTGGATTCACATTCCATGACTCTCTAGTATCTAAACTGATATAATTCAAAGATCATATAAATATAATAGTTTACAGAATCCAAAGAGAATTTCTAATAATTGTTTAAATACCAAAGGAGTTAACCATAAATACAAACATTCATCATCACATCCAATATATATATACATAGAGTATGATAATACTTATAATAAATGGAGAATGTGAAGCGACTGCTGAAAGGGGTGCCTATTTCCTCCCAACCATAGGCACAACCGCTCCTAATGGATTTACCACTGGCCACCCCTGAGCTAGACCATGATGCTTTGAGAGAGATTCTTTTTATTTGCTCCACTATAGTTAGGGACGAAGGTTACTCTCCTCCTCCCACAATAAATTGGAAACTAGTTTTATCTACCCCAAGCAAGGAGGTATGCATGAGTACTTCCTCAGTCACTCATCAGCCTCATTTATGATCTTGTAGCCAAACCTTGCACATGGCTTCTTTCATCCAAAAACGAGATAGCTTCTCAGTTTTTTTTTTTGTATTCCAGAGTCGAAAAAATGATTCTCTTCTCTTCTTGAGATAGTTCTCTCTACTATGTTATCTTGTAGATCTATCTCTGTCCTCCAAATTACCTCATTTCTTTCCTTCCTCAGCAAGGTTGTGTGGGTCCAAATCCCAATTCATGTTTAGGACTGGAAGCCTTACAGATGGGTACCCTATCCCATCTCCTCATTAACTCTTGAGGATGGCCTTCCAACTACCAGCTTGATTGGTAATTCATTTCTGGGTCAGAGGACTATTGGGCAATTACACCCAGTAGGTATCGGTCTGGTGAGGGTCATCTCAACCATTCTTGGTTTCCCCTCACCATCTCTCTCATAGAATCCATGGTCTATCTTGGAAAACTTTCTCCCCTTTCAGCAGTTGTGCAACACATATTCAATTTCTATTAATAACAAAAAATTCATACAATGACCCTTTTACATAAAGGTTCATCAAATCAAACATTCAAACAAATTTAGTCCACCATAGTCTCTTGGCCAGTTATATTTATATTTACAAACTGGGGGAAACATAAGTAAACAAAAAATCATATTCCTGTCCCATGGCATCCTCCATTTCCCATGTGTCCTCATCTGGTCCAAAGTGTTTCTACTGCACCTTGACTTGTGTAATGGTTTTTTTCCTGAGTGGGGTTTCCTTCCTGTCTATTATGCATTAAGGTTCTGACATGAATTCTCCCTCTCATTCCACCTGAATCATAGACTAGTCAATAATATGATTAGAATCATGTACATACTTCTTTAATAAAGAAACATGGAAAACATTATGTGCCTTCACTGTGGGAGGAAGTGATAGCCGATAGGCTACTGGTCCCACTCTATCCAAAACTTCAAAGGGTCCACAATACTGAGGTTCCAACTTGGCACAAGCTCCCATCCTCAAAGAGCTTCTCCTGGGTCTAACTCGGAGATACACATGATCCCCTGCTTTGAACTCTCTAGGAGCCCTTTTCATGTATACATAGCTCTTTTGTCTATCTTGGGCTATCTTTAGATTTTGTCTGATATGAATTACTTGTTGTTCCATTTCCTTAAACATATCTGGACCGATTGTAACTCTATTTACTGGGTTGTTCCAACTGATTGGAATGTTTCTTTTCCTTCCATAGAGGGATTAAAAAGGACTCATTTTTAATGACTCTTGATAGCCATTATTGTAGGATAATTCTACCAGTGGTAGGTAGTCCTCCCACTTCCTGGTTTGACACATTACATGCATCCTCAACATGCCTTCTAATACTTGGTTTACCTTCTCTATCTTCCAATTAGTTTGAGGGTGATAAGCTGTACTAAAGAGAAATTTTGTTTCAAAACCAACAAAAAGATATTTCTAAAAGTTTGAAGTAAACTTTGTATCTCCATCAGATATAATTTACTCAGGCATGCCATGTAGTATGAACATCTATTTCATGAAGATGTTGGCAATATATATTACCTTTCAAGTTGACTTGACAGGTATGAAGTGAGAAGACTTGCTCAGTTTTTCCACAACTACCATGATGGCATCGTTCTGTTTGGTTGATCTTGGTAATCCTATGATGAAATCCATGGAGATGGTTTCCCATTTCCATTTGGGAATTGGTAGGGGATGCAATAGACCTGTTGGGTGTAAGTGCTCTTCTTTGACTTGCTGACATTCTAGACACTTATCTAAGTAATCATCTATGTCCTTCTTCATTCCGAGCCAATAAAATAGTTTCCTAGTGGTCGTGATAATTTTACGATAACCAGGATGACCAATATATGGTCTTTTGTGAAGTTCATCCATTATGAACCCCTTAAATTCATCACAATTTGGAATATACAATCTTCCCTTGTAAGTCAACAGACCATCATAAAACATATAATAGCCTTCATACATAATCCCTGTGGGCTCTTACTTTAAGTATGATGTCACGATATTGAAAAATGCATTCGTTTCTTGTGAAGTTTTGACTCTCTCTTTGATGTCTGATTCACTGGTTCTTACAGTTTCCAAGTGAACCACTTTCATACTTCTACTAAGGTCATCATCCACCCTATTCGCCTTTCCTTTGATATGTTTGATTTCAAAATCAAACTCACTAAGGAGAGCCGTCCACCTAGCTTGTCTCACATTAAGATTTGGTTGGTCAAACAAATACCTCAACCCACTATGGTCTGTCATAAGTACAAATATTCTACATAAGAGGTAATTCCTCCACATTTTTAAAGCATGCATTATGGTATCTAATTCCATATCGTGGGTCACATAATTGACTTCATGCTCATTCAATTTTATGGATTTGTAGATAATCACAGGTCCTTCTTGCATGAGGACTCCTCTGAGCCCTTCCTTGCAAGCATCTGTAAACACAAGGAAGTCCTTGTTTAGGTCTACAATCTTCAGTACATGCGCATTGGTTAGAATGTATTTCAACTCTTGAAATATTTCTTCACATTCTGATGTCCAAATGAATTTAACCCCCTTTTCTGAAGGAAGGTGATTGGGAAACCAATCTTGGAGAATCATTTTATGAATCTCCTATAGTATCTTTCCAGGCCCATAAAGGATCTAATATCATATACATCCTTTGGGGTATGCCAATCCATGATGGCTTTAATCTTGTCAGGATCAGCTACCACTCCTTCTTCAGATATAACATGGCCTAAGTAATGGAATTGTTTCTGGAAAAAGTCACACTTACTAAGCTTAGCATAGAGTTGATTTTCTCTTTGCACTTGGAGTACTACCTTGAGATGTTATTCATGCTCTTCCCTATTCTTATAATAGATTAGGATATCATCAATGAAAACTAGCACAAACCTATCCAAGAAATTTTTTAATACATTATTCATTAAACACATGAAAGTTGTCGGTGCATTGGTAATCCTAAATGGCACCACCACAAATTCATAGTGACCATATCTTGTCCTAAATGATGTATTGTGGATGTATTCATCTTTAATTTGGACCTGATGTATCCAGATCTCAATTCAATCTTGGAGAATATTTTAGCACCCCTTAATTGGTCAAGAAAGTCATTGATCCTTGGCAAGGGATACTTATTCTTGATGGTCATCTTATTGAGTTTTATATAATCTATGCACAGTCTGAGTGTGCCATATTTATTTTTCACAAACATGGATGGTTCTCCCCATGGAGACACACTAGGACGAATGTATCCTTTGTCCCACGTCTCCTTTCGCTATAGTTTGAGCTCAACTAGCTCTGGTGTACTCATTCTATAGGGTGTTCTAGACATTGGCAATGCTCTTGGTAATAGTTCTATTGAAAAGTCAATATCCCTTCTTGGAGGTAGACTTGGTACCTCTTCTGGGAATACATATTTATATTATCTTAATATGGAAAGGTTCTATAGGATGGGTTTTTCATTCTCAACAGAGTTTATTACTTGTATTGCATACAAGGAACATTCCTTTCTACAATACTTCTTCACTTGGAGGGATAATATTTTTCTAACTGAGACATGCTTTGAATCCCTTGTAGGGTTACCCTTCTTCCTCCTTTATTTTCACACTCCAAAGTTTTACTGTAATAGTCTAACTTGGTTTTTTGGGCAGCCAACCAATCCATTGCAATCAATAGGTCATAAGATCTTAGAGAAAGCATGTTTAGGTTCTCTTGGGTGGGAAACCCACTTATAAAAAATTGGCATGCTGGTATGACCTCTGTTAATTTTCTTTTGGTTATAGTGGCTATTTGTACCAACCATGATTTAACATGTTTTACTTGTTGCAATTTACTTTTCTCAACATTTTGAGGGGCAACATAACTCAAATTAGAACCAGGGTCAATTAAAATGGAAACACGATGGTTGGAAATCGTACCTTCCATCTCCACCACTGAATCTTGGTGGTCAACTTGTCTATTATCCAAGGATGCATAAATTTGTGGCATGCTCCTAGCCACATCATTGACTGTCGTAGCGTCTTTGATGTTTTAGACCCTCCCATTGTTCTGTTTCCTATGCGGACAATCCCTCGGCACATTTTCCTCTCCACAACCCCAACATTTTAAAGGTTCTCTCTTCGTGTTATCAGTCTTACTTAGAGCTGATCCGAATGGTTTATTTCCACTCTTGGATGGAAATTTTTTCTTATGCACACTTATGGAAAGAAGGCTCATCCTAGAGCTCTTACCATGGTTCTTAAATATCGAGGATTTAAACCCCTTCTTATTAAATTCTGAATTGTTTTTCTTCTTCCAATACTCATGGGGTTCTGTCTTATTCTTGAGTTTCTCATAAAAATACCTTGATTTTCAAAGAGTATCTTCTAAAGTCTTTGGCTCATCAAACTCAATTCTGTCYCGGTAGGACTGAGGTAATCCATTAATAAAACGTTGCATCTTTACTTTTTCATCCTTTATATAGGGAACACACCTCATTAGCTCAAGGAATTTGTTGATACATTCATCTATGGTGAGTTGTCCCAGCTTGAGTTCATAGAACTCCTTCATATTTCCATGAAAGTAATTTTCTGACATGTATTTCTTCTTGATGTATTTCTCAAAGTGTTTCCATGAAAATTCCTTCTCATGGATTCCTTTCACATTCCTAAAGTCCTCCCACCAAATGGAAGCTTTCCCATTCAAGTTGAAAATGGATATCTGAGACTTTAAGTTTTCATAGTAGTCATGGAATATGAAGTACTTCTTCAAGCCGAGTAGCCAAACTTCTATTTCTTCCCCCTTCTTAATCTCTCCATCGAAGGTGGGTGGTTTGGCTTTCTTGAACTCTTCAGGGTCATGACTCTTGGATTGTTTCCTCTTCTTTCTTCTTGTCTGAGAATGGGAACTAATTTTTCCACTAGTAGATTCCTTGGAGTTTTCAGTGTCCTTACTAGAGGAATATTCCATTGAATGTCTCTTGGCTCCATGTTGGGCCTTCTTTGAGGTTCTCCTCCTGGTGTGGCCACTTTCAGGACCATGCTTCTGTATCTTAGGCGGAATTGGAGTTTTCTTAGTGTGATTCCTATCCACATGACTCACAACTATTCCATGTTGCAGTTTCCTTTGATATATGATAGAATTTGCAGTAGGACAACATTAATTTCAGTATGCTTTTCATGCTCCTTTATTAGCCTTTCATTGTCAGCCTTATAAATTTGTAATTCTGCCATGAGGATTCTTATAGTTTCGGCCAAATATGGAGGGGTTTCCACCACCCTCTTTTCATCAGATTTTTCCTCTCTATTGTGGAATCTCTCCCCCAACTCCTGATGTGTCACCATCATTTACGTTGCAGTTCTCATATTGTTCACTAACTTATTGAATGTTGATAAAACGTTTTTTGTTAGTTAGTAATCTACCAATTCATGAACTACACATATCATTGCAAGGTTAAGTCAGTTCTTTATTTGGAAGCATTAGAAAACTACAGTGAAAACTTCCAAAGCATCTATCAACAATAGAATGTTTCGTTCCTCTCTTCATTAGAGGTTCAAAAATGTTTCTTATAGAAGGGGGGTAAGGTAGGGTGTTACCCCATAAGTTATCTAATAATATTTTTATGTGACTTGTGCATGACCCCAAGTAGGCCAAGTGTTGCTTCCATGCTCTGATACGAATTTGTAACACACCCAACCCTTTAAATACCCTTTCTAAGGATGGGGCATAAAATTTTCTCTTTTCCTTGGTTCATTTTCTGTCCCTTACTAAGAAAAACCCTCTTATTTGGTTTCCCTGAAGTTTACATCTCCCACTACGCACTTAAACCAACTAGTAGGATCCTCCTCGTGACCTCGGGCTGAAAACCGAGAGCTAAGAGTCTTCTTATAGAAGGTTTAGACACTTCGTAACTCCCATACTTCGGGAGTTCCAACGGTGTTGTCGAATTCCCGGATCGACGAACAACGGAGGGAATCAACAATCCACGCCCCTCGTCGAGATCCTACGGTTAAAAAGGGACTTCAGTATTTGACACGAAACAATTATTTTTCCTAATCCCCGAAGTCCCGAAATCTCTCCACCTGGACTTAGCCATTCGACGATCGACATTCAACATTTCGCGTTTAACATCCTATGTTTTGGCGTTTCGACAATCGACAATCTTCGTTCTACATTTTCGGCGTTTCGACGATCGACGATCACCGTTGGAATTTCAACGTTTGGTGAACGTCGATCCTCATTGTATCTTATTTATCCATACTATGTTCAATATTCAGAACTCTCGAATTATTGATACTCCCGGAGTCCCAGATGCGTCACCAACCATGTTGGCCAGGTGGGTACACATCATAAGTTGACACATGACGAAGGTCAAGGGGTGACATGTGTCATGCTCTAATAGTCATAAAGGGTTTGTGAATCATCTGTATCCTAATGACACATGGCACGTGTAATGTGGGTGCACATCACATCAAATGACATCATCATGCCATGTCATCTTGGACCGATAACTACCAATACCTTCAATATCACAGTCAATAGGAGTCCACGCAGATCCATAAATATACCTCTCTCATTATTTCCCAGCTCTGGACTTTGGATATTTCCGACTCCTCATGTCATGAGTTCCATGAAGAGCTAAGTCTCCAGACTCTAATTTGGCACCAAGTGTCCTCATCCTACCAATGGCCGAGATTCATTTCGGCATACACGATTTAAAGGTTTTCACATTTGGTAGGTTCTTGGAGAGGTTCCTCCAAAGTACTAAGTCTCTAGACTATGGGATCACTTGCCACATGTCCTCTCATCTGAAAGATCTAATTCGACGGAAAACCTTAGACAGGGGACAATTAGGGGCCACATGTCACTCCACAACACGTTCTTGGTTGATTGGGTAATCGAGGGTTGAATTCGTAGATCGACGGCTGGGAGGAATCCTGAAGGATCCAAATATCAATAGTCCATGCCACTTCGAAAGTTTTACATTCAGGGGTTTGACCTGTATCTCCCGACTTTCCCTCTAGACCACATCGGATCTATCGCCATGTGTACCTAGAATCCACGACCAAGATTTACTCTGGCTTGCAGAGATCCGAGGAAACTCGTGCATACCTATACCACTGAATACCTGAACTTCCAGATAACAGTTGATCTGTGGACACGTGTCCCTCCATTTTCAACGGTCCCAATTTACTCCGTGACTCTGACATTTGGGAGTTTTATCATTAGAACAGTCTTATTCTCCCAAAGTAGAACTTCGGTGAAGCACTTAACGCTTCCCTTTCTAAGTCTGGTCTAATGGATGAGAGGGATCCACATTGGATCCCCAGATCGACGACTCTCATCAATTCATGACTTTGACCTTCAGATATTTTCAAGGATTGTGGAGTCACAATTCCTGAAGTCCCGAAGTCTAAAGAGCTAGCTCCTTTCAAACTAGTGCAGGGTTCTTAAGCCTTGGTCACATGGGTTCTTTGGGAAATATTGTGGGCTAAGCGAGAATATTTTTAGCATCAAATGGGTTAAGGACATGGGCATGAGCCCTCGGTCAAATGGGTGGATAGTCTGAAGGGAAAATACCCTTGTCCCATAGAGATGAACTTGACATTCCCACTAAGGTGAATTCAAAGGATCAACAGGAATTAGACGTTTCAGTCAATCCTACCCCGTCTCTCCTGTGGATTCACATCCGATGACTCTCTAGAAAATAGAATGAGATAATTCAAAGATCATATAAATATAATAGTTTACAAAAGCCAAAGATCATTTCTAATAATTGTTTAAATACTGAAGGCCTTAAACATAAAAGCAAACATTCATCATCGCATCCAATATATATATATATATATATATACACAGAGTATGATAATACTTATAAAAAATGGAGAATGTGAAGCGATTGTTGAAAGGGGTGCCTGTTTCCTCCCAACCATAGGCACATCCACTCCTGATGGATTTACCACTGGCCACCCCAAGCTAGACCATGATTCTCTGAGAGAGATTCTTTCTCTTTTCTTCACTACAGTCAAGGATGAAGGTTACTCTCCTCCTCCCACAGGAAATTGGAAATTGGTTTTCTCTACCCCAAGAAAGGAGGTCTACACAAGTACTTCCTTAGTCACTCATCAACCTCGTTTATCATATTGTAGCCAAACCCCACCCATGGATTCTTTCAGAAAAAAATGATCTTTCTTCTCATCTTTTCTCTCTATTCCAGATTCGAAAACATGTTGCTCTTATCTTCTCGAGATTGTTCTCTCTAATTTTCTATCTTGTAGATCCGTCTATGTCCCCCGAATTACCTCCTTTATTTCCTTCCTCAGCAAGGATGCATGGTTCCAAATCCCAATTCATGGTTAGGCCTAGAAGCCTTACAGATGGGTACCCTACCCCATCTCCTCATTAACTCTTGAGGATGGCCTTCCAACTACTAGCCTGATTGGTAATTCATTTATGGGTCAGAGGACCATTGAGGAATTACACCCAGTATGTACCAGTCTGATGAGTGTCATCTAAACCATTCTTGGTTTCCCCTTACCATCTCTCTCATAGCATCCATGGTCTATCTTGGCAAATCCCCCCCCCTTTTAGCAGTTGTGCAACACATATTCAATTTCTATTAATAACATAAAATTCATACATTGACCCTTTTACACAAAGGTTCTTGAAATCAAACATTCACACACATTTAATCTGTTATAGTCTGTTGTCGAGTTATAGTTATATTTACAAACTGGGGGAAACAAGGGTATTGCAAAATCTCCTAAAAAATAGGAGACCCTCTCGGTGACTAGAAATCCCTAAAAAATAGGAGACCCTCTTGGTGACTAGAAATCCCTAAAAAATAGCAGACCCTCTCGGTGACTAGAAATCCCTAAAAAATAGGAGACCCTCTCAGTGATTAGAAATCCATAAAAAATAGGAGACCCTCATAGTGACTAGAAATCCCTAAAAAATAGGAGACCCTCATATTGGCTAGAAAAAAAAATTACTAGGTGAGTGTAATATCTACAACAAGGAGGGAATTGACTACAGTGAAACTTTTTTTCATGTTGCAAAGATGAATTTAAATCAACTACTTCTCTCACTTGCGACTCATTTTAGTTGGGTGATACATCATATGGATGTGAAAATTTATTTCGTACATGGTGCTATCACTAAATAGATTTATATGGAGCAACCCCCTAGATTTGAAAAGGATGGTATTCTTGTTTAATGAATAAATGCTTATATGGTTTGAATTAGTCTCCAATAACAAGTTATGGAAATATTGACCATTTTTCCTCAATCTTGGTTTCAAATGCTATGAATCATATCACAGTATCTATGTTAAACATGTTAATGGTGAAACATTAAATTGTTGCATTGCATGTGAATGACTTGGTCATTATTCGAAGCAATGTTTGTTTAATTTTTGGTTTGAAGAAATAGTTAGGTGATATAATTAATATGATTGGCTTTGGTCTATTGCATTTCTTTTTTAGAATCCAAGTCTTACAAATGGATGATTGTATATTTATTTTCCAACCCAAATATATGATAAACCTTCTACAAGAGCTTAGAATGGAGGATTGTAAGCCATGTGATACACCTTATTAGTTGGGAGTGAAGCTAACCATAGAGTGTGATTCTTTGAAATTCACTTTTTGGTAGCCATATCTATTTAACTCACAATCGACCAAATATTTCATTGTTGTTAGTGTGGTTTCTTGGTTTATGCAAGATCTATGAGAAAGTCACTTAAGGATACAAAAATAATTGTTTTTTATATCAAGGGCCTTACCAATTTCATATAAATTATTGTAGTGAAAAAGTGAACCACTTGGTTAGTTACACTAAATTGGATTGGGCTAGATATGGTGATGACAAGTAGTCTACATGTATCTATATTCTTCATCTTTGTTCTAGACCTAATGTTCTATCTTGTAAAAAGATGTAGGTGGTCTCACTTTTGACCACAAATACAAATATGATGGTTTAGTGCATGCTAGCACATAAGGCATATGGATTTGACCTCTCATGGGAAAATTTGGTAATGCAATTGAGACATTGACTGTGGTATATTATGAAAATCAAAGTGAAATACATGTAGAGAATATTGTGGCACACAATATGATGAAATATGTGGAGATTCATGATCCTTACTTAAGAAAGTTGGTAAAAGATAGTGTTGTAAATATCATTTATTATAGGATAAATAATCAAGTTGTTAATACATTACAAATCCTTTATTAGAATTAAAGTTTTTAAAACTTCAAGCTATGCTTGGGCTTTAAAAAGATGTAATTATGTGGGGTGTAGAAAATAAATTTCATCTCTTGAATCTCTATAGAATTGTGTTTATATGGGGGTGTTGGAACAATAGTTTAAGCAAGGTCATCACACCTTTATATATTTAGGAGGAAATCAATCAATAGTAAACTAGGATAGTGAACTGAGTAATTTATTAAGTGTTCAATTGGGCATTCAACTAGTTAGACAATTAGATTAAATTAGTAGTCTAGTGTATATAACAAGGTGGACTTTGAGGAGTTTGTTATGCACCCTTTCCACGCTAAGTGGACCTCATCTTCCTACATTCAAGGGAGTTAGTTACATATTGGTTCTATACAATATTAACATATGAGTCAATGTGTTTACAATATGTGTGTGATGTGTTTTGTGCGTAGAGATATTTTTGTTTCTTATATTTCTATGTATGTCAAGTTGTTCTCACTTGATCTTAAGTGTTTTAATGGTGTCTTTAGACACCACCTTTTATTGGAATACCTCAATCTTTGATAGATATATTTCCCTAGATCTCCATTATAGGTTATGTTCTCAAGATCCACATTGAATTAGGTCAAATGATGAGAGTATCCTTGACATATGCTAATTAAAACTGTATAAATTGCATTGAAGGGAAAAGGGTTGTTTTTCAATAGGGATAACCTACTTAATTATTGCACCTTGTAAGCCAAGAATGCAATATGCAACAACCTCCAGCATTTTATATGTGAGATGGAGCATGCATTTATGAGGGATGTATTGTCTCATAATCACATTTACTTCATTTTGGAGGAATCATTGCGGGGTATTAGTGACCTATCCACTTTCTTACCATGGATATTTTATGTCTTATTGCCTTATCTCTAGGGTTTGTGAGAGATAAAGGAATTATTTTATGTTTTTAGGGATTTTTATGGATGTGAAGGGTCCTTGAACTATCATATTGTTAATCCCTAAATTGTGACATGGTCCAAATTTCAKATATTGGTTCGTTATATTTTTGGAGATACATTATGTCCAAGTTAGGGTTTTTGACTAGTCCTGAAACTAGTCTGAAATAAGTCTTCTTGGAATTTTTGCTCCCAGTTGTTTTTGGCTTGGTTTCAAGTTCTGAAATTTTTGCAGTATGAAGGAGGAATAGTGAAGTATCTTTGTACAAATTTCATCCCTTTATTCTCTATACTATGGAAGTTATTATCTAAGGAAATTAGGGTTTTTGGCTAGTCCAGATTTCATTCTAAAATAGATATTCTCAGGATTTTTTTTTTATATATGAAGCTACATAAATCCAAATTGAGTGAGACCTATTCCATTAATTAGGGTACAAAATAAATTTTTATTGGTGATAATTTCAAGTTCTGAAGTGAAGACTGTGACACGTAGAAGGACATACAAGTTTGCTCTCGTGAAATGAAACAAATGAACACATCTTGGGAAAGTTATCATAAAATTATCTTGGAGAATCCAATATTGATATAACCAATGGAGTTGGAAATAAGGAACATCAAAATACCTCAGGCCAAAATTTTAGACTCAAAAGGGCCAAAATTGCATATCTACAGTAGAAGAAATGTCGACTAGAAGAACAATCTTCAAATTAGGGTTTTAAAAGGTGAATTGTTTTTTGGAAATTTGCATATATTTTGACTAGAAGATCCAATTGGGGTGTCTCAAAACATAGAATCAAGTGGGATAAAAGGAGTATCACAAAAATTTGGGAGAATCTTAGGGCGTTTAAGGTACAAAAGTATTCCAACGTCTCTAAACATAAGAGCTATCGTTACTTGTCAGTGTTACAACCTGGGGACAATGTGGTTCTTCCATGTACCTAGAGTATATCAGAAGGCCCCTTTCGAAAAATTGCACATTAGAAAAAACTACTACTAATTTGAGCTACCACGTACCTCTCGTATATCGAGACACCCCCTATAATCTTGAGATCAACTGATTAAATCATTTGGCCGTCTAGTTGCTATAGTACATTGAGATAGTACATGGAGATCACTCTCTAGTACCTGGGTAGTCAGATAGTATGGATAAGGGAATGATCAAGTCTCCTTAGTTAGTGCCTGGATATATTGGGTCTAGTAGTATTGTTGGGCCCCACACATATATCAGAGAGATATAACACTTGACACTCCCTTGTC